>JAPYYW010001969.1:0-23954 GCA_030522545.1 Cremastinae sp. A BG-2022a | reverse complement strand
GAAAAGTGAATAGTTCAGTGTTTCTAATTAATAATATCGTTTCAAAATACTTTTTAAAAATGTCAGTGCGGATGTATCCTATATTTAAAAAAGATGAAATCTCTAATCAATTAATCGGAATAGAGTGCATTATGCGAAGTTGCATGAAGAATGCGCCTAGAAGAACAGCAAAATATCAATTAAAACGTGAAAAAAGCGGCCGCGTAGCGGTGGCGTTGTCACTCGTTAGATAAAACAAAACGGATCCGCCAAGACACCGATCAGCAGCAACGGTCGCTCGAGCAGCGACGACGAGGATCGCGACGTCGTCGGCAACTCTTCGAGTCGATAGGCGGAACTTCTTCAGCCGTACGGTTAATCGTAAGAGTACAAAAAAATATATTTATCAACTAGATATTTAGCTTTATGGCATAACGTAGGAAATTTTCGATATATGTATTAAAAAAATAGCGGACCAGCAAATATTTTTTTTCCATTTTCACTTAAAATTTTCATCGTTTTTTGAAAAAATAGAAGGCTCTTTATGAAAAAATTCGTACGTGATGCCATAGAGACTGGATTTACGAACATCTTAAGGTTCTGTAGGTACAGTCAAATCAAAACTTTTTATTTCAATTTATCTCCATACCGTGTGGTTTTTGAGCTTGAGTCAATTAAGAAAAGTTGTTGCTAATTGTTTCAAGATCAAAATATACTCAAAATTCAAGGCCATCCAAGGTGCCTTGTACTTGCTACGTACGTATGAAAATTAAAAAAATCATAATCTTAGGATTTTTTTTTAAACTTGAGGAAGCTTCTTTGAAGTACAATAAAGAGCTATGCTAAATTTGAATTAGGTTCACCGTCTAGATTTCAAGATATTTAGGATTGAAAATGGCAATATTTAACACGGGCTCTTATGGGAGAGTACTGAAAATAGGGATTTTTAACAATAAATATCTCAATTTCTACGTGGTGAAACCTCTTAAAATTTGGTACGCATATGCGTAATATATCAAAGAACGACTATACCAATTTTCAACAAAATCCTAAATAATCGATAAAACTATAGAACTACCTTACGACTTGATTTATGCAAATCGGATGAATAATTTTTTAGACATGCTGTCAACCAGGTTGAAAAATGTAATTTTGGGAAAAAGAGACGTTCAAAGTCTACCGCTAGGCACGGTCGTGCGCTTGGAACGGTTCCACATGAAATGTTGTATCTTCGTCAATTTTACGAATTTCTTTACAAAATTTGGCAAACACATTCTCAAAAAATATAACTTTCAGGAAATGAAAAAAAAATGAAAAAAAAAGTTTCACGGTGGTTTAGTGCCATAAGAAACTGAAACTCGCAAATCGTGTTGAACTTCAGAAAAACGTCATAAAAGAACAGAAGTAACTTTTGTACTTGACTGTCACAGACTAACCACCTTAACGGTTGCGCGTTGATCTCGCTGCTTATTTAAAACCGTAAAAAGTGCAAAACCTCATCAGGTACATAATTATCCGATGTGAGATCAGAGACCTATGAACTTTGGAAAAAATTTAGCGAGCATAATCTCTCTGCTCACGTCCGCGACTCTGCGATTAACGTATACGAAACAGAAATCTTCTCGTTGACGAAAAACAAAACCGTGACTGCGAGAGAAAAAAAGCGCTTTCAATTTTTGTTGACGAGGAGCCGAGTCCTCGCGAAGTTTCAAACAAACACATAAATTTGAAATAATCGTTCATCGGAATGATGAGACTCAACTTTTTTCGATCGCAAGATTTTATTCCTCGGCCGCTGTGCGTGCATCGGAAAATGCGCTGATTTCACACAAATCGAACTTTCTGGAAACTCGTGGTGAATCCTACGACGTTGCTATATTCTATACTAATATTACATAATTGACAAAGTTACTCTTTTTTTTCGTTTGTATGTTTATTTTTTATATTTTCATGGCTGAACTGATTTCGATGAAATTTGGTACAGGTGTATATCAGATTTAAATATTGGTCAAATATTTTTTATGGGAGTACATTTCTTGTCGTGAAAATTAATTAGTTTCTTTTTAAGGTTGTATGAGGGATATTTTCAAAAATATGAGAATTTGATAAAATTTTGGTATTTTATTCTTAAGCATATGAACAATTTTCGGGCCAAATTTGAAATCGTTTTACTGAACGGTTTAAGAGTCATCGAACTCCAAAGTTGCTGAGGTTTAACATTACTTCTTGCGGAGAATTTATAAATTCGCACTGAATACAAATTTAAAAATATGAGATTCTTGTGAAATTTCTTTTATATATTCGTAGTGGTGTTTTGAAATTACTGTCTGCACAAAATGAACAGTACTATTTTTTGAGTCTTATTTTGACTATCCATTAGCAACTTGAGCATGTTTTAACAATAATTAAAACAGTTTTTATTTTTTAAACAATTAAAGAAAAAAAATTTTAATAAAACGTTTTGAAATTACTGTCTATACAAAATGAGCACTACTACAAATATATAAAAAATATTCACAAGAATCTCATATTTAAAAATTAGTATTTAGTGCAAATTTACGAATTTTCAACACGAAGCAATGTTAAATATCTCAGCAACTTTGGGGAGTTTGATAACTCTTAAACCATTATGTAAAACGATTCCAAATTTGGCTCAACATTTTTTCATGTACTGAAGATCAAAATATCAAAAATTAATGAAATTCTCATATTTTAGAAAATATAGCTCATACATTCTTAAAATTAGTATTTAGTGCAAATTTACGAACTCCCAATTTGAAGCAATGTTAAATCTCAACAACGTTGAAGTTTGACAACTCTCAAACAATTAAGTAAAACGATTTCAAATTTGGCGAAGCAATGAAAAATTAATCAAATTCCCATATTTTGAAAAGAATCGTTCAAACATCCTTAAGCTTTTTTTGAAAAAACGAGGTCAAAGCGCGGTATCAGCATTTTTTCGAGTACACACCGTGGCTGTTTTCCGCGTTCGATTCGTATTTTCATAAAATTTTCCGCGATGGAAAAGCGAAAACGTGCTCTCTCCTGCATCAGAAACTATCTCTTCTCCCATTTATCTCTCTCTCTCTCTCTCTCTCTCTCGTCAAGAAGTATCCCGGTTCAACAGTAAAGAGAAAGCACTGCGTTGAGCATTGGAGCGTACAGTAGCGCAAATTTCCAATTGCTGCTGCTGCGACTCGAGCTATCATCTCGACCGGTGACTCGCGTGCGCACTCGCTCACTGCCGTTCGCGTTTGTTTTTTCCCTATTTTATATACCGACGTCGTTTCTTTTGGTTTCTTCCTTTATGCCTGTATATATCGTGTGTCTCATTCATTTTTTATTTCTTTGTTTGTGATCCGTTTGCCACGAAACGAGTCGTAATGAAAACTGGTCAAGGATGAAAGACGCGGCACGGTGTCAATCTCGCGCGTCTACGATCCCGAGTGTTGACTCAGCCCCCGTGCACACGGACGAAACTTTTTCGTTGATCGCCGCGAGGAACGATAGCTTTCGAAAAGCAATCGGCCAAACCAGTATCCTCTCTCAAGGTCGTCCGAAAAAAAAACAAAAAAAAAACGAATTCGAGGTCTTGCACTTCGTTAAATTCTCGTAAAAGCCGATGCGTCTTTATCCGCAAAGGTCGATGACCTTCGCTGCAATCGCTGCATCTAACGATGCATGTGCTAGTTTTCAAAATTTATTATTGCGAGTCCAATGATTTTCTTGAAACGTTTGAAAAGATAAAAACGTGATTTTTTTTTCTCTTATACCGAGAGAAATCTTCGTGTGCAAGGAGCTGTCTAAAGAATTTTGATTGATCGATGATTTGAGTTTGAAATCTAAACGAGCGATTACACCGGCACGCAATAAAAAGTGGGCTGTACCTTCGACCAAACCCATGAAAGGTTTTCCCTAAAAATCATGAAAAATTGCAATTATAAAAATGAAAAAATTTTTTTAGTAATTCTGCAGACAAACCTCACCTTTGTGACGCTATTTACCTCCCCTTTCCCCTCCCTAATCGGAGGAAATTTATCTGCAGAATTACTAAAAAAAATTTTCACTTTTGTAACTGCAATTTTTCATGATTTTCGTCATTTTTAGTAGTTTTTCGCGATTTACTCAAACTTTTAGGAGTGTACGAACCAAACTAAATTCAGATTTGAATTCAATGCATCAAAAAAATTAGTTAGACAGAATTTCGAGATGCAATTCTCAATTGTACAATGTTTAGAGGAAACCGCATCTACGCAGTTTTTAAAATGATTGTTAAGAAATAGTCAATTCGTCGTTGGATATGTGATTGCGCAGTTGTGCACTGAGCTTTGTGTTACGATCGTACCAACGAGGAAATCGACTGGATCGTGAAAAAAAAAAGATACATGCACTCCGATAATTATCATCGCTCTCCGCAGGCTTGAGAACGAACAGTAACGAAATCGAGAAATATATTTCTATGTGTAAATCAATTATTTTCCATGCAAGAAGTGTGTACGCAAGAAAAAGAAAATTCGTTATTCAGAAAATAAAGAGCGATGACGTGAATATTTTCTTTTTTTATTCATGAATGAATAAAAGACCTATTTTTCTTCCCGTTATTTTTCCTCCTCAGCGTTCAAACGAGGATAAAACTGAATAGTCACGCTTCTTTCGCTTTCAATTGACAAACAAAAATTCACCTAGTTCATATTTTTAATATATACTATGCATAGCTATATGTATATGTATTATTTTACTCGTAAAACGAGCTCAAAAATCGCCATTTTTTTTGTAAAAATCGCGCTGGCATTTTTCCTTTTGTCAGTAATTTTTGTATCCCTTGAAAAACTGATATCAAAATTTGAGAGAGTTTTTAGTAATTACTTTAGCCACCAAATAGAAATTTGTATTTATGCAAATATGTATCTCGAAAACTGTTGATTGCAGGTAAAAAATGTATACAACCTTTTTTGAAGACAATTTAATTCTCTACTTTTTTCCTGTGCAACTTTTTTCAGCAAAATGCATATTATGAAAATTATAAACAAAAATATGTTAAAAAAATGTATTTAGTAAATTTCTCTTGAATATTTTTTATAAGCATTCTAAGTTTTTGTACATTTTATAAGCAAATAATTAAAGTAAATAATGTTTCCAACAGAATTCTCAATAACTTTTGTTTAAAACTTTTTTTCGTACAATGAATACTTTAAGAAAAATACGTAGATGGAGTTGTAAAGATTCTTCTTGACTATATTAGATGTTTAGGCATAAAAAATTGTCCTTTTGACAATAAGTTCTTTATCCCTTAAAAACATGAAATCCAAATTTGAAAGTCTTGCGCGTCATTATTGTAGCCGCCATATTTAAATTTGTTTTTATGCACACATTATTAGTCATATAATAATGAATGTATATTTTTCTCGAAAAGTATTAATTTTACGAAAAAAATGTTTTTAACAAAAAATTTTGAGAATTGGTCGGGAACGTTCGCTTACAAAACTTATTACAATTTAAAACAATTTACGAAGAAATATCTTTTTGCATATTTTTATTTGTAACTTTCGTAATATGCATTTTACAGATAAAAGTTGTAAAGGAAAAACATAAAGAATTAAATTTTCTACAAATAAATGTCTATACATTTATTATCTCTGCGATCAATGGTTTTCGAAATATTTACGTAAATACAAATTTAAATATGGTGGCTTAAAAAAATTACTAAAAACTCAAACTTGGACTTCAGTTCTTCAAGGGATACAAAAATTACTGTTAACAGGAGAAATGCCTGCATAATTTTTACTAAAAAAAGCTATAGTTTTATTGGACTATGTGCGCGCCGATGTGATCAAACTTCCGAGACTCACTGCTCGTACTTCCGGTTCAAGTCGACTTTTTGTAAATTTCGAAAAAATACGAGAATAAAATTAATATCGCCGTTCACATACGTATAAAATCGTGACTCGCTTGTTGCAATCGCGAACTGCGTAACTATATACGCGCGTTGTGTCTTATTTCCTCCGTTACAACGTCGATCTCGCTCCGGTGAATACCGACTTCCGGTTCTCCGCGCACGCTACACGTTTCGCAGCTGCGGTGACGTTTCTATCGAGAATCGAGCACGATTCTCTGAAAAAATCTCAACTTTTTTTAAAAAACTTTTCTCTGCGGGATATCTACTCTTGGTATATGGCATTTTTTTTACACTTTTGTTTAGGAAAAAAGTAGAGAATTAAATTTTTACGTGCACTGAGAAAAAATGTTGATTGAATCTACTAAAATTTTGTTGAATCAACAAAATTTCAGTTGATTCAACAAATATTTATTGAATCAACAAAATTTTTTTAGATTCAATCAACATTTTTTCTCAGTGTGCGATCAACGGTTATCGAGATATTTGCGTAAATACAAATTTCAATATGGCGGCTAAAATAATGGCTATAAACTCTCAAATTTATGGATTTAAGTTCTTTAAGAGATATAAAAGGTAAATTTTACTTATCGCCCACAAAGCCTTTGTCCTATCCTCATTATTACATTGGTTTTGGATATTTGTGAACACGTTTTGGACGATAAGTGGAACGCGCCCAAAAATTTGAAAGAAAAAATGGCCGCGCGATTTTTACAAAAAATTGCAATTTTTAAGTTAATTTAACATATGTATATGTTAAATACATATAGCACGATCAAAAGAAAAGAATGAAGTTAGCCAGAAAAAAGGAACCGAAAGTTTAGTGCATGAATGAAGATTAGAATCTCATGATCGATGTCTGGACTCGCGGTTCGATGGAGCACATTTACTTTCTCATTTTCCGAGCTCTCTACGCGTAAAAACCGAGTATACTACATACACGAGCGCATAGAAGCAAAAGAGAGGAAAAAAAAATGGAAAACGGCGCTGATCAAACGACAAACGAGGTCTTACTTTCCCCGTGGCAGATCTGCCGCGTGTATAACCTCTCTCGTCCGTTCTCGGCAGTGTTTTTGTTTCCCCGAATGGCGAAGCACTCTCGTTTATGACGCAAAACCATTTTGTACATGAACTTTCGCTCGTACGAGCGTACATGAATCATTTTTCTTTACGACCGTTGACTCATCGTGAGAAAGCAATCGCGCACGGTCCAGCGTTTTATTATGTCTTTGGAACGCGAACAATGGAGTGTGAGGAAAAATCGAATATGCACACGATTCGGCCTCTCGCTTCCACTTTTATTTGTAATCAAAATTCCCAGCACAGAAAGTCTCTTTCAATATTTCGCAAGAGTGCGTTTTTATTTTCGAATACCTGTACACCTATATGCGTTTTATGAATCTCGCACGATTTAAAAAGCGGCGTGTTAAACGGGTTTGCTGAAAAACAATCTGGAAGCGCGATACGCGTGAACGCGAGAAATCGCAAAAAAAGGGAACGCCAAAAAAAAACTACCTAAAAATTCGATACGGTTCTGCGAATAAACATGAAAATAAAGAGCGGTATAATAATAAAGATAAACACCGATGCATATATGCTGTGTTTATTTTTGAAATTGAATATTTTCGTCATTCATTGGCCTATATATACATTGATTTATTTCGGGTATTGAAATACTATATGATTCATTCGGGAAATTATTTTTCATAAATTATTACATATGTTATAATTTTTTAAGATATAATTGCGAAAAATATTAATTATCGAATTAAGGTGTCTCGATACACAACGAAATGTTAAAAAATTTGTTCAAATTTGGAGAGAATATTCTTTCATATGAATTATAAATACGATTTTTTTAGAATTTTCGTCTACATATTTTCCGAACAACTTTGAATCATGAAATATTGTTTAAGATAATATACATTATTCCGTGTATAAGAACGTAACTTTAACATTCGATTACTCGAAAGCAATGTATTATACAATATTGTAAATTATTGTACAACAAAGAAATGTGAAAAATTTCAAGACGTTTCATTACCCAGAAGTGAAGATATCAAGAGTTGAAGATCGCAATAATTAACACGTGCTCTTATGAGAGATTGTAGAAAATAGTGATTTTTGACAATAAATATCTTGAATTCTACATAATGAGGACGTTGTGCGTTCAAAATCGAAAATGATGGAAAATTTTACATAATGTATCAAGTAATATCTCTAGAAGGTTACGTAAAAAATTTACGACGATTAGGAAGCTCTTCATTAAGATATTTAATTGTTAAAAATGGTTATTTTTTGTACATACCTTCCCATAAGAGCACGTGTTTGAAGTTGCAATTTTGTATAATAAATATCTCCGTAACGAGCTTCCTAATTTAATAAAAATTTTACACTGAAATTTGCATAGCGTTAAAGAAGCTTTATCTTATTTTTCAAAAAAAATTTCACCATTTTTTTGTGGAATCACATAGAGAGTAGAACTGTCATACTATGACCTTGAATTTCAAATATGTTTTTCTTCAATCGATTTGCAGCAACTTTTCTTAATAAATTTTTTACTCTCAAACAACTGCATATGGGAGAAAAACGTTGCCAAACTTTTCATTTTTTGCTCTATACGGACTCAACACCCTTAAGATTTCATATAAAATTGCACATCGCATTAAAGAAAGTTTTTGCAAATTTTTAACAAAATCCTAAGAAAACGAATAGTCTCCGTATTTTGTGAACACAAATATACGAGAGCTAAATGTTTATATACAATAAGATTACAATGGAAATAATATGCAATGAGAACCCGAAATAATGTGAAAAAAATGTGGAAATAATCTGTGAATAATATAAAACTGGATAAAAATGGTTTGACGAGGGACACGCATGGAAGATTGTTTGGGATCTCGAGTGAACGGCTTGGGATTTCTCGCGTATGTACAATACAGCAACCGTGCTGATCGGACGGGCTCCTTTTGCTCACGAGAGAGGAGAGATGGCTCATTTGCTCTATCTCTCCCTCCTCCGGCATTTTACTCCGACGAGCAGCTTCGCGAGCTCGCAGTCGCCAGTCAGATGCCGGTGAGCGTGTTTCGAATCTCGGCGTAGAATATACGCGATTGCCCGTCACATACTTGTTGCGTACTTGCCCTCGTCACCGAGATCAAAATCGACACGATATACGATTCGGGCTACGCTCAAAAAACGCGATATCGTTGGAGCTGTGACGAAACACGCACGCGCCGCATCGCGATGCGAAATAAATAAACAAAAAATAAAAAAAAACGAAAGTTTAAAGTGAAACAAAGAATAAAGGATTATTCCGCGGAAAAACGTAACGTGCTCGTGTTTTATCTTAATTTTAATAAAATAAAAAATCTAAGAGGCGAAATATCGTGTTGAAATACTTGTCGATAATCGAGTGTTTATTGTTGATAATTTCGATAAGAGAGCCCGCCGTAGGAAGCTCGAAGGTGATATTTACCGATGAGATCGGTCGACGTTCCGGAATGTCGGTGTTCTCGAAAATAATAGACGAGACCTCAGCGAGATATGGAATCAGGCAGGAACAATTGACTCGGGGTGTCGTTGGACTCGCGACGACGCTGTATCTCCTGAAAATCGGTTATCCCCGGATCGTGGCGAGCGTGAAAGCTCGAAGAAGCGCAAACAACGATGGGGAAGCGTCGAAGCGAGGAGACTGCAACGAAAACAACGAGGAGGAAAAAGGGAAAAAAAGGAGAGAGAAATTATGTTCGGAGGCTCGGAAATCCGAGGCTAATCAGGACACGAAGAGTTTTATCGCTAAATTGTTTTCCTGCGACGGGACACCCACCAATCTCGTTAATCTCGGGCTCGACAAGAACTTTATTATACAACTGGTGAATTTGTTGAAAATAATGGTTCCCGGCTGGCGCACGCGGGAGGCCGGATTACTCACATGCGCTACCGTCACGCTTCTCGCTCGAACTTTTCTCTCCGTTTACGTCGCGACCCTCGAGGGCCAAATCGTCAAAAGAATCGTTCTCAAGGATGTTCGCGGCTTCTTCCTCATGCTCGCCAGATGGTTTATCGTCGCTTTTCCAGCGACCTTCGTCAATTCGGCGATTAGATATCTCGAAGGTCGCCTCTCGCTCAGTTTTAGGTACACTTTTTTTTATACATTTTTTTTTCCTTCGTCTCAATTTTATTTACATTTATTTCTTTCTTTTCCGTAAATAATTATTTTTTATCATTTTTCGCGTGATTTGACAGTTTACTTCTATTCGATTAATTTCGAGACAAATTTCATTTTATTTTATATATTATTTAAAGCTTATCTTTAACAAACTATATTTATAGTTTAATATGAATGTTGATGATGAAATAAAAATGAAAAATTTCGATGTAAATATCATTCTAATTATTCTAAATGTAGAACAATTTGAAAAATTGACTTGTCTAACCTCGAATTATTTACATGGGTTCTCAGAATTTATTTTCTTTCGATCATTTTCGTTTTTCTTGCAATATTTTATAGTTTTTCTTACATTCGTAAAATAACAACGATCCGTCTCGATATTCTTTCGAATTGAGATATTCGAGTCTGAGCAACTTTAGAGAAATCCTTCAAGTGTCAAAGTTCATACCAAGCGATTGCTCCACTTGACAGTTATGGTTAATTTCATTTGCGAATAGAATTAAGCAATAACTTGGTGGCGCCACAATTTTTATTCGTTTTTCTTTTTGTTTTTATATTATTATGTTTTTTTTAGAGAGAAACTAGTTAAATATGCATACAAGATGTATCTAAGTCAACAAACTTACATAATTTTCATTTTTCTTGCAATATTTTGTAATTTTTTATACAGTTGTAAAATAACGAAGATCTATCTCGATATTCTTTCGAATTGAGATATTCGAGTCTGAGCAACTTTGGAGAAATCCTTCAAGTGTCAAAGTTCATATAGAGCGATTGCTCCACTTGACACTTGTGGTAAATTTCATTTGCGAATAGAATTAAGCAGTAACTCTTATCGCTTTTGGTGATGCCACAGTTTTTATTGGTTTTTTTTTATTTGTTTTTATTTTATTATGTTTTTTTTTAGAGAGAGACTAGTTAAACATGCGTACAAGATGTATCTGAGTCAACAAACTTACTACAGGGTATCCACTCTGGATACAAGACTTGGCGGTGCTGAACAAAGACTGACTGATGATCTTTCAGAATTAGCTAGCTCCGTCGCCCATCTGTATTCCAGTCTGACAAAGCCTCTCCTGGACTGTGCGCTAGTTGGAATTGCTCTTGTCTCGTTCTCATCTAAAATGGGAGCCAGGACCATACCAGGTGAGAAATAAGTAAACAAAGAATTAGATAAACACAGGTCTATTAAGACAAATAGAGGCAAATTAGGGTAATTATAGTCTAATGGATGAACACTTAAGCTGTTTCCTTACCTTTCATTAGAGTGTAATTTAATAACTAGCAGAAAAATTTAATTTTAAATACGACATATCAAAATAAAAATATGTAGTGAATTTAATAAAAAAATTTAAGAAAAAAAAATTTGTATGGAGGAAGAACTGATAAAATACGATTAATTCATAAGATATGTCGTGGCAAAAATATTAACACGTCTGTAAACGGGGGTCGGGTAATCGAGTAATTAAAAGTTCACCTAAAAACGATTTACTGATGACGTGTTAATTAAATAGTATTATTAGGCTTGAAAAATAATTACTCTCGTCCATTCTATACCTTACTTTATAAACATACAAAAAAAAAATTTTATACATCAAAAATTAATTAAAAATTTTTTTAAATATACAAAAATTACTTGTATAAACGTTTTCATTAATTAATTATATTTAACGATTAATAATTTTATGATCATCAATCAATATGTTTGTTTATTCTATTTTCATTATACAATAAAATTATAACATAGATTTTTATTTAGGTTGCTTTTTGTTTCGCAATTCTTGATATATTTTACTTACTTTTGAGTTATCCTTTATGATTTTTTTTGTCATCTTTTTCCCTTGATAATTTTTTTTATAACTCATCTACGAACATTGAAATATATTCAAATTTGTTATAATTTATTTATTTTAAATTATCATAATGTCATGAATATTAAGTTATTCAATAATTTTAAGCAGTATTTATTATTCAATAACAAAAGTTACAAAAGTAACAATAACAAAAATTTTGACAGACGATGATTTGACACATATCTATTTATTGGTTTAAGGTTACAAATATTATATTATTAAATGGACAAAAGATTTTCTCATACATATTTTTGACTATTTACTTGTCTATTATACGTTATTTATCGAAGCAGTCGTGATGTATGATTATAAAATCATAATGTATATCTTTTTATGGCAATCAGAAATGCTTAATAACAAAAATATCTAACGTGTTTGCTGTCACACGCTTACTACCGGTGGCCTTCATGAGTCGCACATCGTAATTTACATATAAATTTTTTTTTTCATTAGCAATTATGAATATATAAAAATAGTAAAAGAAATTTTCTCAGAATCATCGTTACGAGAAAATTGTTTCTTAGGTCCTAAAAAACTTTTTTCAAAGGTAAAAAAAGTATGCCAAGTAATGAAAGATTGAATTTTTTGCTTTGACAAAATATATTACTTGTACTTTAAAAAAATTGATTGTTTTTGTTATAAAAAATATATTTCTCCTGCTTTGAAAAAATGTATTTTATAATTTCAAAATATCAATCAAACTGAATGAATGACACTTATTAAAAAAAGTTTAGAAATCCAGCTTCACAACGTTGCCAAGAGTGTATGTAGAAGTTACATTATACTGTATTAATTTATAATTACGAAAGTATCATTACGAAAAAAATGTTCATTATATTTTTAAGCCTACTATTTATATGCTTATTCATCGAAACAATATTTTTCCATTTATTTATTGAGAATTGTCCATCTAAAAAAATCGTTCGTGATTCGCAAGTTGTGATGGCAGAAATTTCTGCACGCGAATTGCACGTGTCGATTTTAATTTATTCTCTTTTCCTCTGTATCTCGTTTTATAATTTTTGTTTTTACAACGATGTTGATTTGCAGGTCCGTTGCTCGCGGCGGTCGTGATTGCGGCAACGGGTCAAGTTTTGCGTCTGGCGTCGCCGCGTTTTGGTCAGCTCGTGGCGGAGGAAGCGTCGCGTCGGGGTCGGCTGCGCGAGGCTCACGCACGGATAAGCTCTCACGCGGAGGAAATCGCCTTCTACGGCGGCCACAAAACGGAGCATCGTTATCTGACGACTGCTTACCAATCGCTCGTCCTTCACATGCGCAAAATTTTGACTGTCAAGCTCTGGTACGTCATGCTCGAGCAATTGTTGATGAAATACGTCTGGTCCGGCACTGGACTCCTCGTCATAGCGATGCCGCTTCTCTACAACACCGCCGAATCCTCCTCGAATTCCTCTCGGGAGAGCGCAGGTGATGGTACGCCAACGCTTATTCCTTATTATTCTCATTCGCATGCCACGATACACTGAGAATGAGAATTAATTGAAAACATTCATTATTTTTTTATTCAATATGGACAGCAAAATGTTATTTTAAGGAGGTTCTATCGTATCTTCGCCCGCGCGCATTCGTCTTATGTATAAAGTAAAGGCAAAAAAGTGAAATTATTTCCAAGATAATCTGACGAAAATTAATATTTAAGTTCTTTAATGTCATATTAAAATGTGTTTCAAATTTTAGGAAGCTTTACCGTGCAGATGTCGAGTTACTTATTGTGTAAAAACGCAACTTTTAACACGCGGTGGTATGAGAGTCACCAAAAAAAGCGATTTTGGAAGATAAATATCTCGATTTGCAGACGGTGAAAGTTATTGAAATTTCGACACAATTTAGGTATCACATTGATCTCATTGTGTGCTAAATTTTAGCGAAAAAAGTTGGAAAATAATTTTCACGTGAGAAACGATAGAATCTCCTTAATTTTATCTTATTTTACTAATATATAAACGTGAATTGTTTGTATGTTTGGATGTTTCTTACTCAATAACGCAAAAATGGCTGCATGGATTTGAATGAAATTTGTCATAGAGACAGTTTACGACGTCGATTTGAACATAGAGGCTACTTTTTTTAAACGAGATGACACTACAGAGTATGAAATTCTATAAAAATGGACCAATCGGCCTGAAAATTGGCTCAAATACGTATTTAAATTCATAGAAAATTTTCGCGCTATTCATCTTTCATATCAACTTTTATACCGTTTAATGGAAGACTAAAAATGTTTGTATATACTTTTTCTTTTCTCTGATACAAATATCTCAAATTTCGTCAAGAGTAATGAAATTATTGACTGAATTTTATGACTCTCGGAAATAATAAATTCAAAATACCCATTATTTTTATTCTTTCTTATTTATATATAATTTACTATAAATCATTTTCGTTTGATATTACATGATTACAATTCATTCGGTTTATATTTAATTATTCATATTTTCTTATCTAATAAAATCCTCCTACTGACACTTGAAAATGAACGCGATTAATTTTCAAATTAAAATAATCATACTGACAATGAGTTATATTCATGTTTATCCATTTAATCAGTATTTGTGAATTTTTGATTCATTCATCTATTTTTTTCCTATCGATGTGAACGGCTCGTACATTTTTTTTCAAACTGAACGTCACTAAACGTTTTTAATATATAAATGCATACACGTGGAACATTTGCCAATTGATATCGTCGCACTATGTTCTATAGTTCATAGTGAAATCGGTAACCAATTAAAAAGCTGGAAAAGAGACTTGACAAGTCTTTTTTTAAGAGGAAAAATCAAATTATAATTTTATATATCCAGGAGCGGTTAGTGAGCGCACGAGATATCTTACTACTTCGAAGAACCTGCTGAGCTCCGGTGCCGATGCTGTGGAACGATTGATGTCATCGTACAAGGTTTTTATTGTCACATTATAAAATCAAAATCGTTTTTTTTTTAAAGTAGTCTTATAGGTATAGTAAAATCGAAAGTTTTTATCTCAATTTTTTTCTATACAATGTGGTTTTTGAGCTTAAATTGAATTTATCATATGCTTTTTCCTGGAAAGTCTAATTTTTTGATGTTTTGAGAAAACAAGGTAGATCTATCAAAAAATCGTTTTCTTAGGATTTTACTGAAAATTTGCAAAAATCTTCTTCGATACAATGTGCAATTGTATATTAAATTTAAAGAGGTTTCACTACGTAGAACTCGAGATATTTATTTTTAAAAATTCATATTTTCTGCAGTCTCTCATAAGAGCACGTGTTAAATATTGCGATCTTCAACTCTTGATATCTTGACTTTTGGGTAGTGGAGCTTGTTAAGATTTTGCTCAGCTCTTTATCGTACTTCAAAGAAGCTTCCTGAAGTATTTTTTTTAATCCTAAGATTATTTCAAATTTTCATACATACGTAGCAAGTACAGATCACCTTGAATTACCTTGAATTTTGAATATGTTATTCTTGAAAAAATCCGCCACAACTTTTCTTAATAAACTTAGGCTCAAAAATCACATGGTAAGAACATAAATTAAGATAAAAACTTTTTATTTGACTGTACTGATAGAACTTAACAACACCAAATCTCATGAAATAAATATTATAATCCTGACAAAACTTTTTAGTATCACAACAATAGTCAAGTATATTAACAATTGTAATAAACAAAACGAATATTATAATTAGTCACGCAATTAATTTTTTCAAGTGAATATCGTCCATAAATGAACATTAATTTATTAATATCCACTTGAAATCGATGCAAAATTTTTTAGGAGGACAAATTTCTGTTAATGCTCTAAAAAAATTATACGACATATTCGTGACGTAAAATTATCTTTATGAAAACATTACCAACGAACTTAAGGGTAACGGCAAATAAATGTAATTTGATAGAAAAAAAAATAAAAATGTTTTAGGAACTCGTCGCTCTGGCCGGTTACGCGAATCGCGTAAGCGAAATGCTGAACGTCTTCAAAGACGCCGCTTTATGCAAGTATCGAAGAAACGTGGTGACGGGTCACCAATCTCGAGGAATGAACGGCTCATTGCTGAGCTCTCGTGAAAGCGTGCTGGAGTTTAAAGACGGCGTACCTGTGATAAAAGGCATCGTGCGGGAGAGTCTCGACGGTAGCATCAGTCTCTTCAACGTGCCGATTGTTACGCCTAATTGCGAAGTGATTGTACCCAGCTTAACCCTCGATGTGAGTGAAAAGAGAATAACACAAACACAGCTTCGAAGATTGCATGGTAGTAAGAAAACACGGAATGAGGATAAAATTACTCATAAATACTGCAAATTGCACAGAATAAACTAACGAGAAAATAACAACTTAAGATGGTTGGTCTGTTAAATAAGCGTCGATGGATTTTGTTAAAATTTTTCATAAATTTTCTTTAAGGTCACATGCATATGTGTACCAAATTTTAGAAAGTTTCACCGTACCGAAGTTGAGATATTTTATGACAAATAACGCATTTTTCTGTACACTCTCCATAAGAGCGCGTATTAAAATTACAATTTTCAACAATAAATATCTCGAATTCCAAACGGTGAAGTCTCCTAAAATTTTGCAGAGAGTTTTATATAATATAGAAGAAACTTTGTTTAATTTTTTTTAATGTATCGTAAAAAATTTGTTAATTATACACCAAGTATATATAGTATTTCTGACCCTGGATAATCTTGAATTCAGAATGTGTTGTTTTTTAACCAATTTGCAAAAACTTTTCTTAATAAATTTAGTCTCGCAAATCACCGTGAACGTCAGAAAAACGTCATCAAAACACGAGAAACTTTTTAATTTGAATCTGTTACAGACTAATCACCTTAAGATGGTTCAGAAGAAAAATCGGAAGCCAGATTTTATAATCATAACGTGTAAAGATGTTTTTAATGCTTCAACAAGTATAATATACATAGTACCGTAAAAAAAGTTAATTTATTATTTTTATGAGACTTGTTGTATTCATCATTTTTTATTGAGCTCATACTTGACCATAATCATCATAATTGCATAAAGTTATCATTTTTAGCAGAAACGAACGATGTTTAATCTGTACACTTGTCAGAGTTTGATGTTTATCAACGAAAAGATAACCGTAAAAAATGGAAACGTTTCATGTTGATGATAGGTTTGCAGAAAATTTCGTGCTGAAAAAAATAAACGTGTGGTAAAATTTTTAAATAAAAGTAACGTGTAAAAAGATCGCAAAATGGAGCAAATAAAAAATTTTGACAGATAAGATATCTCACGCCTGACAGTTGCCAAAAAGCAAAAATTTAATCCGTTATTACAAAAAATCTGTACGAAAAAATGCTTTCATCTTTTGCAAGTGTATTCTGCATTTTACAAAGCTTTGAATAAGAATTGTTTATTGTACGGTCCAACAACTAAATTTTGCGTAAAATCATTACATCCGGTGAATTTCTTGAATTTTATTAAAAATGCGTATTTTAAGGAATTTTTGAACATTTTGAAAATTAACACATGTGCATACGACGTTAGAGAAAGTATATGAAAAATTGTAACAAAATGAAAACTAAACGATACAATGGTGCAATGACCTCAATGAGAAATATTCTGATAAACAATAATCGTTTTGTTTCACTGTTGCTCAGATAAAGCCCGGCGATCATCTGCTAATCACCGGAGCGAACGGATGCGGAAAGAGCTCGCTATTTCGTATTATTTCTGGCCTGTGGCCGGTTTACGGAGGAATTTTGACGCGTCCGGCGGAGAGTTACGAGAAGCGAAGCGGAAGACCCGCGATGTTTTACATACCGCAGAAGCCTTACATGACCATCGGATGTTTGCGAGACCAGATAACTTATCCAGCCGAGTGCAAGAAGGACGAGTGCTCGGACGAGGAATTATTGGCGTTGCTGGATCTCGTCGATCTTCGGGGGCTCGTCGAGCGCGAGAGCGACGGCCTCGATGCCCAGGGTGACTGGGATTCAACGCTCTCCGGTGGGGAAAAGCAGAGGCTCGCGATAACGAGATTGTACTATCATGCACCCCAGTATGCCCTCCTCGACGAGTGCACGAGCGCCGTCAGCCTCGAGGCCGAGGGCGCCATGTACGAAGTCGCCAAGCAAAAGGGAATAACTCTCCTCACTATAACCCACAGAGTATCCTCCCTTGCCAAATATCATCGTTATTTACTACGCTTCGACGGTGAGGGCGGATGGACGTTTGGACCGTTGGAGAAGAACGAGGGTGATAACTTACCAAAGACAGATTTCAAGATTGATTCGCAACAAATCGATGGAAAAGAACATTACAGACTTCAGGTTTCTCTTTTAACTCCTGTTACTTCATTTTATATCTCTTAAGGATGTATGAGATATACTTTCCCAGTAAAACGTAAATTCTTGACGTTAAAGGTGTTGAGCTCGTAGAGCGAAAAATCAAAAGTTTGACAATGTTTGTCTCTCCTGTGTGAAGTCGTTTGAGAGTAAACATTTATTGAGAAAAGTTACTGCAAATCAACTGACGACAGATGTATTTAAAATTTAAGGTCATCCAATGACAGGTCTACTCTCTATATGATAGCACAAAGAAATAATGCAATTTTTTTGAAAAATTAAATAAAGCTTTTTTAACGCCATACAAAGATTAGTACAAAATTTCATTTAAGGGGTTTCGGTACAATTGGCGAAAATAAATGAAGTTCTACGTGTTAAAAGTATACGGAATCGAAATTTGTTGAGAACACGATGAAAATTAAAAAGAAGATTCTCTATCACGATTTAAAATTTGGCACAAAGTTTTTTCATATGCTTAAAAATGAAATTCCAAAAGTTTATCAAATTCTCTGTATTTTTAAAAATATCACTCATACATCCTCAATCCAATTAATAAATTATTGATTTCAAGTAAAATATACTCGTTATTTAATGATTAAATTAAAATATTCATTGTTTTTTTCAGGAATTTCGAGGTCTACGCAACGAGGAAACTCACGTTGGAATCAGCTGAAGATCGTCGCGTCCTTAATTGCGCTCATAACTTTTTTCACTAAAAAGTGCCTTTATGTAAATATGTATATTTGTCATTTTAGAATTACACGTGTTCTTGGACAGACACGACATGTGTATTTTTTTACAAGACTTTTATGTAAACGGTGCATTAAAAAAATAATATAATTGTACCCAAATTTAGTAAAATCCCATTCACTTCCTTCTCCAATTACGCGCGATTTCATTCATCGAACAAATTTTTCGCTTGTTTTTTTTTTGTTTTTTTTTTTTGACCAATCTGTCGTTTCGTGACCTTTGGGACACGTGCACTTGCGAACGAAGATAGCAGCACGGTCTAGAATTATTACGTATGTATTTACGTATGAAAAACGTATATACAACTAACCTGTCCTCTATTTTTATTTGCGTATAAAAAATGTTCTAGTTAATCACGAGCCGGCCTGCGACATTTCGACGATTGAAAAAAAAATTTTCGAAATTTTTATAAGTTTGAAATGTCATATTCACGAAGTAACATCGTGAGAGCGACGTTTCCCTCCGTGCTAGTGTAATAAACAAATAATTGCTTTGTAGAATCCTGTGCGTTGTAGAACGAATTTTCGAGGCCCTCGTGATGGAATTAACAAGAAGTTTGCTGAACACTAGAATCCGTAGTTCATTGTTTGGCGCGAAGAGAAAATTTTTTAGTACACAGATTGTCAAAGACGCCAGGTATGTATTATCGTTACGTTAATTTTACAACCCTAACCTCTTAATTTTTATCATTATGATATTTTTCGTTGAGTACAAACGATTAATGCTTGATTGCAGATTGGCAGAAGTTGGCAAATTGAAAGCTCCCAAATTGGAGGGTACCTACGACACTGGACAACTCATATTGCACAAAGTATTTGGGTATCGAGGCGTCATTCTCTTTCCATGGCTCGCCAATGTCTACGACAGAGACCTCGTCGCTACAAAAGAAGGGTAACGATTATACGAGTGAACTATTTTATAGGATACAAGTGTGATTTGTACAATTGTAATTTACTATCGAATCAGTAAATTATGAGCAAGTTATAAAACGTAGACATGATTTTTGTAATTGTTCCTATATATTGATGTCTTTTTTTGTTTACGTTCATTATTTTTCATGGATTTTTTTCGCAATTTTACAGTTCTAAGGATTCAAACGTTGAAAAAGAAGCAACGACTATGAAAAGGAGCACTATGGAAAAAGAAGTTAAAGGAAAAACTCATCCATACTATCAAGTTCTTATCGACCAGAGAGACCTTCCATTCATCGTAAGATGTTTTTTGTCGCAAAGAGAAATGACGATAGGAGAAAAAAATCTCAACTTACTTTTATTCATCTTGTTTGTTAGAGAATTCAGTCGGAATCTGTCACATTTTTGGGCAAGGACAACAGTAGTCAAAGTCTTTATACTATACCAGGATTGGACTATGCAGCTCATGAAGATATTTTACCGTACACGACGAATGATAAAATGGCCATACAGCATGAGCTTTTTGACAAATTCTTGGCTTACCATCCAGGCCAGGATTCTACTTTCTTCGCTCAAGAAACCTTGAAGACTTGGCAACAGAAAAATCACCCTTGGCTCAAACTCCTCAATGTTTATACAGAAACGACGGAAAATATACGAGTTACGGTTATACCATTTCCCATGGGCTGCCAAGAAACTCGATCTGGCCTGATATACTGGGTTCGTAAATCATGTTTATACTCATTTTTCTAAAATAATTTTAAATAAGGCATAATATTAAATAATTTGGTAGAAGAAGGTCAGCACGACCTTCAGCAGAAGTATGCTGCTCAATAATTAATTCACTATCTCTTGTGAAACATTTTTGAGTATCCTTTTAACTCTATGTTCTAAATCATTGATTCTGAAATATTTTTTATAGTTACGGAAAGCGCGAAATAAATTTGTAGTAAATAAAACCTTAAAAGATATATATATATATATATTTTTTTTTACAACTTCATGTGAATCGTTCGCATTTAATTGAAATTATTTCTAAATGCCCAATCTTGAATTTAATTTTTTTATTCGATGAAAAATATATGCTGAGCATCCTATCATAAGGCCTCGGTAATAAAGTCGACCGTTTTTATATTAAATATCTTATTCAAATGGTCAATTGCCTATAGAAATATTTTTTCTTGTGATAGTTTCATTAACTCTACAATATACATTAATTTGAGATTTTCATTTAATAACACTTATTGTCGCACGATCATCTTTATAATATTAGGAGTTGGAATTAATTCGAATATAGTGTTTTACAAATACGTTTTTATAATAAGAATAAAATAGTACAAATGAGATCTAATGCTCAATAGAGATATGTAACAGAAATTAATAATATGAAATTAATTTTTTCAGTGGCGTTATTGTATCAGGGTGCAAAATTTAGGCGAGCTCAGTGTACAATTACGTGAACGTCAATGGAAAATATTCAGTTTGTCGGGAACTTTGAATGTCGTCAGAGGACGCGGTGTTATTTCGGAGGAGCCAATATTGTCAAAGACTATGCCAGCCTTTCAGTATACCAGTCTCGTCAGCTTGCAGACTCCAAACGGTCACATGTGGTACGTGAATTTTAGTCTATATTTCTTAAAGTAGTTGTCCCGGTACGGTCACACTCAAAAAATACGTTTAATCGAAGAGGCTCAAAAACATAATATTTCTCAAGTTTGTCATTTTGATAAGGGAAGATTATGAAAAAAAGAACATCAATCATAAAATAACATGAGCAGTATTGTGAAATTTCAGTTCCTTAAGGATGTATGGGACAGAGAATTCCAGTAAAAAGTGAATTAGTGATGTTAAATTTATAAAATCCAGACTCTGGTTTTTGCTAAAAAGTTGCCAATTTTGTAAGTTTGTATTTTAGTTTGACTATCCAATGGCAACTTGAGCACATTTTTTACATGAAATAAATAAATTATAATAAAACTGAAACTGAAATATTTTATTTCAATTGTTTAAGGTAGTTCTCCTGTCAAACGAAAGTCTGTAGAACATTTTTATATTTGGTATATCAGTCAATTGAGTAGTATCTAATTTATTAGAAACAAAATCGAGGGGGACTGTCAATGTCATTTTCGAAAAAAATTGAATTGAATATGTGCAATTATTTGGGTCATTGTGTTGTTAAAGACTGCAGATCTAAATAAAGAACCTCTTATTTAGTTCGTCATTAAAAAATATGCAATTAAAAAAAAGTATGGGCCTTTTACTTTTTAATAAAATAAAATAGAATTAGTAGAAATTTAAGCTACATTTAAGCAGATTTGACGAATTAACGTCAAAAATGTACTTTTTTTTCTGGAAATGTCTGCCTCATGCAATCCTTGATACAATTAATGAAAAATCTTGTCTTAAAAAGAAAAATGAATTTTTTTCTTTCAATCCTAGGGGAACGTTCAGAATAGAACGTGAAGATGGTTACAACTTCGACTGCAGAATTCCCCCTTTTTCATTGGATTCGAAGGTCGACGACGAGTCTGGAACTCCGAAAGTGGAAACTTGAGAACGAACGCGACGCGAGGATCAATCTTTTTTCCAAAACGAAGTCTAGAAGGAACCGATCCGAGAGAATACCCATTTAGCACGTGGAACAAAGCTCATGCAGACGAAAAAAAAAACAATAAAATTCTCTGCTTTATTCTATTATTGTATATATTTACTTTCTTAGACAACGCGTAGACGCGCAGATAAGATTTAAATCTGTGTACGATTCAACGGAAATAAAAAAAACATGTGAATACTCCCGATGACGGAAGAAAAAACGAGACAGGAGTTACTTTTGAAAACTTTTTTCGCCGATTCAAGCTTTTTCGCGCCCTAAACAGTGCTGACATTGCACTGGAAAAGAAAAAAATTGAAATCGGGATCGTCATTTTTTAAAGCTGTGTTTTTGTTTTTTCGTTTTTTGGTGTCGTGAAATTCGTCGAGGGCGAAGAATCTCCATGCTGAGCTCTCGACTGTAAGTGCAAGCCGGATAATTCGGCGTACGATCGAAATTTTAAAAGACCGGAAACGATGGTGTCGCCTTCGTCGGAAACGAAGTGAATTCGTGATTTTTTCGAGCCGACGCCTGACCGACGACGTTCGTATGTATAAAGAGGGAGACTCTCGGCCCGAATCATTCTCCGTGGGAAGCGAGGTCCGTAAACTCGCTCAGTTTCGAAAAACATTCGTGACAATCAAGTTCAGCTTGTGAGCTACAATGGCTGCATGTGAGTAAATACAATACTTATGTTGCTCTTATTTTTATTTACCAAATTTTATTAACCGAACATTTCGGCAGAGCGAATTGTCGAAAGAATCGGCAAATTAATGAAAAGCATCCCGCCGCGAATTCGTATACGAAGCGACGAAATTTTTTTTTGAGAAAGTCGACGTTTGTGATCTGTGTTTTATCCTCCAAAGCGGCTGGCTTTCTTTTCGTTTTCTCGAGAGAGAGAGAAAAAAAAACGGAGGGGAAAAAGAAAAAAAAATTTATCGCCGCGGAGTAACTCCCACTTCCGTCTGGCTCGTAAACATTGGGCTCCTCCCACGCGAGTTCATAGCTCTCGGAATTGTATTTTAATTTCTTTGTTCGGGAGGAAAAATGCGAATTGACGGGCGGCTCTCCAGTACGAGAGTCCTAGCGCGCTCGGCGCTGTTGTACGTAAATAGGTCAAGAAACAACACGAGCCGCGGCGAAAGGGAAAGTAGTTGGAACAGCTGGTCGGTTTTTTTCGTCGCTTCGTCTCGGAGCTACCGATGCTTTTTTACTCGCAAAGATGCCGTTTTTCCAGCAGGACACGCTCTCAGGCAAACGTCTAATTTTAAAACAAATTCGAGCGGTAAGAGATGCGGAGCCGAGCGAGCGCACCCACTGATAACGTGTACTAAAGAAATGCCGGTTATCTCGCGCGATATGCTTCGTTGAGAAATCACGAATATTTTCAATTATGCCGTTACGATTAGGCGAGCCAGTATCTACATGCATTTCAAAAAACTTTCGATATTTCTCACATTTTTTTTTCTCAAATGTCGATAAGACATTTCTCAAC
>JAPYYW010001968.1:0-23959 GCA_030522545.1 Cremastinae sp. A BG-2022a | reverse complement strand
AACGGATTTTCACCGGACAAAGTGCATTCGTCTTGTCTCAGGCCCATCTCCACGCACCCGACGGCGTGGATAGCAGTTACGTTACACCCTGTATACATATAGAAAATAGTACAAGATGCAAAAATGATAAAAAAAAACTAGAGTTGTTAATTTTGAAAATTTTTATCATACGTATTGAATACAGAATCAAATATTCATTTTCTGAATACATGCGAACATATAAAATTCATAAGATACATTAAAAGCGATAAATGTAAAGTGAAACCAGATTAAAAAATTTTCCCAAAAAGTGCCATTTAGTTTTTATTTATTTAGTTATTTACTTTTAAACCACAAAAAAGTCACTGTATTCAATAATTTTTCAACAATAGTTAATAATAATATTGGACTTGAAAATTTTTGTTACATGATAATTATGAATTTGGAGTGAAAATTGCTTCCAAAAAAAACGTTTTTCTCATATAAAATGATTAATTTAAGGATGACTATATAAAAAATGTCGATTAAAAGAAAAATGTATTTTTCTGAAATGAAACGATTGGAAAAATGTCCAGCTATAAAGTCCACACAAAAAAACATGCCTTCGCCGACTATTTAGTGAAAATATTCGTAATTGAACATTCAATTTTTAACATTTAGTATAGATGCGAGAAAATAATTCTGTATCGGAATTCCGTATCGGAAATATTTTCAAAAAGTGATAATTTTGCACAAAAATAACCCTTTACAAAAACTATATTTATTATATAGATTAAAATTTTTGAAGACTGTTGGACAAACAAAAGCTTGAGGTTTCAGTTCTTTTGTATTAGCTATTAACAATAAATAATGATAAAACGTTACATAAAGCTCTATATAGTAATATACCAAGCATTAGCAGATTTCCTAACCTTTAAAACAATTTCACTAAAAGTTTTAACGTTATGAAATGTATAATTTTTGGATCATCACGATAATTCTTAATTCCTATGTAATAACTTGATCCTTTATTTTAGTATTTACACTTTAAACTGAAAACCAAATTTGTTTGATTTTTTTTGTTCCGATACGTTCATCGATACATTTCTGCAAATTAATAATTTTTCTCTTGATTTGACTGAAATTTAATTATTGAAATAAAAATTGTTATATCTATACTAAACCTTCTAAACCAAATATTTATGTAAACTCAATCTATTCTCAATGATAATTGTCGTAAAAAGCATGTTCATAAAAAATGAGTAAAAAGTATTTAACTTGACTTGGAAGTCACCCCTAGTGTAAACGATCGATATAAAGGAAATTAAAATAGACTCGTCTAATTCTGAGCGACACCGTAATCCATCGAGAAATTTCGCAAACGACGCTGACCCTGTCTTTATATACTATACAAAAAAAAGGGAATAATCGCGTGTAAGGTCTGCGGAGGAATGATAATTTAACGGGAAAAAAGGGCAGGGCAGGTGACCTCGATTTGTCATAATTTAGCGAGGGACGAGAGATGAAGGACGGGAAGAGAGAGAGAGAGAGCGCGGCGGGGAAAGCCGAAGAGCAATGGAATAAAGATGATGGACACGAAGTGTTTGACACGCGAGAACATCCCGCTCGATGAGGGTGCCAACATCGCCCGGGTTGGCCACGGTGGAAAGTTAAATATGGATCGCGCCCCCGGTGAAAAATGGGTTATCCCCCGGAGAAGAGGAGAGCGGAGGAGACGCTCTCTTGCTTCCCGATGAGAGAAGATGAGGGTCGGGAGACGTTTGGCCGACAAGTCCGCGACGGGGTTTGAAATCGCGAGGGAGCAGCTTCGAGAGGCTCGTGACCGTGTCTGACTCTGTCTCGATGCCGTGCAGCCGCCCGCGAACCCGCCTGTGCGGAAAACGACTCGACGTCGTTGCTCTCGTCGGCGAGCGAGCGAGCCGTCGTCGCGTACGTGCGGGATCGCGTTATGCTTTTCCTTCCGTCGACGCGCTCGCTCGCTCGCTCGCTCCCTCATCGCCCAAACGTCGCATGACACGAGAGCGAGCAAGGAGGAAAGAGAAAAATATGGGAGGGGGAAAGGGGAGAGAAAGAGGGATAAAAAAACACGAGAGGGAGGTAGAATTTTTCGACGATTTGTCAAAGTCTGCCTCGTCCACCTTCGCGTCCTTCAACAAAACCGCGAACCTGCTCTCACGTTCGGAGCTTGTCGTTTCTTTTTTACGTTTCCTCTCCCCCCCCCCTCCCCGCCTCACCCACCCCATTTTTCTTTCTATCAGATTTTAATCTCTCTCCTGCCGTTTTGTGGCAAACTTCAAAACGTCACGTTCTCAGACTCTACTCTTCAAACTTGTATAAAGCTCGAGTCCGGCGCTGATGCGTTTTTTTAAATAACCAGAGAGCGAAATTACGCGATATTACGTGCGTCGGTTTTTTTTTTCAAAACAGTCCCTGAAGTTTTAATTGTAGAGTAATTATTAAATCGGCACGTGAAGAAGTTTTACGTTTTTAAGGTAGTTCTAGCAGTACAGTCAAGTCAAGAGTTTTTTCTTAATTTACCTCTTTGTCGTATGATTTTTAAGCTTAATTGCACCATGGTATCGTTTAATTCACATTTTGTTGAAATTTTCCATAAACTTTTTTTAACGTCCTATGTACACGTGTGTTAATTTTTAAGAGGTTTCACCTTACAGAAGTTGAGATATTTATTGGTAAAAGTCAAATTTTTTTGCATCCTTACATAAGAGTGCGTGTGTAAAATATTACGATATTCAACAATAAATATATATCTCAACTTCTACATGGCGAGCTTTCTAAAATTTGGTACACAACGTAGCACCTTTGTTTAGTTTTTTTCTCAAATCTGAACCAAATTTTTTTTTAATTTTGTTAATTACGTAGCAAGCACATTTAACCTTGAATAATCTTGTATTTCGAGTGTATTGTTCTTTAGTCAATTTGCAACAACTTTTCTTAATGAACTTTTACCGCCATGGCCATATCACCTTAAGGTATTTCTACCGCGATTCTATGGTAAAAATGGTTTTTTACAGAATTTCTTAAAACTTTGCACATATCTTCTTTAACATGATACTAAAGTGTGTACACAATTTTAAAAGGTTTCCCCATGTAGAAATCGAGATATTTATTGTTGAAAATCGTAACTTTTTGTTATTTATTTCCATAAGAGTCTGTATTAAAAATTGTAAATTTCAACATTAAATATCCTGACTTCTAAATGGAAGAGCTTTCTAAATTTGGGTACCAATCTTTATACGACATCAAACAGGGTTTATCTAATTTTTTTTCAAAAATCGACAAAATGTTCACTTCTAAGAAAAGTATCGAACTTCGCCCATACTTGTTCAACAATAAAACAAACGGTGGAAACTATATATATAGACCAAGAATGGTGTTAAATAAACACAATTTTAACACCACATTTTTTACACAGTGTATCTCGATATCTATACACGATGAAACCTTTCAAAATTTGATACACTTATGTAAATCATAAATCAAGCAAGTTTTGCACAAATTTTCAACGAAATCTCATAACTATGATTTAGTACTAGAACTACCTTAAGACAATGCCGCAGATCCCAGGCAGTTGGAAAACGCGATTGGTTCAAACTTCTTTTAATTCTTTGTCAATGAGAATAATATTTTTTAGCCCACGCAGGTTAATGGCAAAAAATGGGCTGATCTTTGCATTTTGACGAAATATCAATAGTTTGTAAGTTTGAGCAAATCGCGTTTTGTGTCACGTGGTACATCTACGGCATCACCTTAAAAAAAATTCCTTTTTTTTTCCGGACCATATGCGCGAACTTTCGTCGAGAAAATTCTACGTACAATTTTTTCTACGTCTATATCGAGTGTTTGGTAAATTGTCTGGGATCGTATTTTCGCCAGGGTCGTCAATGGTACGCCGTCTGACCGACGCGACGGCCGAATCGAAGAGTGCGAAGGAGAGCCGAGAGAGCGAGTGGCGAATCGTTCCAAATCACTTATTTGCTCGTACCCCCCGCGCCCTTTTCCCTCCCTCGCTCCCTTTCTCCACGCTTCACTGGCAAAAACACGGCATTGCACTTTTTCGCGGAATTTAATAGTTTTAAAGAGGCGAGAGTTTCTCCCGTGCACCCTCTTTTCCCCGTCTCGTTTCTTCTTCCCCGGTTCTATCGCACTCGCGACCTCCGAGCGTAACCGCGGCCGGTCTTGCGGGAAAAGTCAAGCCCGTTGAGATATTGCTCGAAGCGTAGAGCGGACAGGACTAGGTTCTCGCACGAGAACCCCGAAGAAACGTCGTGAGAAAGAAAAGAGCGAAATGTATATAACGAGGGTCGGGGACCTTCTCGGCTCTTCTATACGCGCTTTCACGATTTTCACCATCATTCTTCGCCGCTTCCATTTTCATATCTCGCTTATCTTTTATTCGCATTTCCCCATCTTATTCCTTTCCAAGGAAATATATAATTTTTACGATTTAAATTATATATACATATAGTTTAATAAAAGTGGCTGTATTGCCAAATTTTAAGTTATAACTCATTATTTCGAGCTTGATTTGAAATGTTTCAGAAAGTTTAATTTGCTCATAAAAAGGATATATTTTTAACAATTGAAAAAATGCTTATTTTTTTTTATAACTTTAAGGTAGTTCTATCGTTTTGTCGAAAACGTTGGAACGACTAAATTTTAAATTGTTAATCCAATCAAAGTTTACGACCAGTGAATATAAAATATAAAGTATAAATATAAAATATAAATATAAATATTTTATATTTATGAGCAGCAACGCGGCCGTTTTTCCCTTTTTGACATGTTTGAATTGATATTTTGCGATTCTCCTAGGCGCATATATTTCATATAATATTTCGCATAATACGCTCTGTTCCGATTAATTGATTATGAGCTTCGTGTCTTTTTTAAAATAGAATATTTGACAGCAAAATTTGCTATAGATTAAGTGGCAAAAATAAGCTGATCTTTGAATTTTCACGAAATATCAATAATTTACATATTTAAGCGTATCGCATTTTGCGACCATCTCTCTCGCACTCACATATCACGTGGTACATCTACGGCATCACCTTAATATAAAATATAAATTTTATATAACTTTTAAATGGTTAATCCAATCGCAGTTTACATCCAGTGAATAGAAAAATGAACTCTTCGATTTCATTAACTTTCGAAGCAAACTCTATATTTTATCAAACCCCCTATAATAACCGTAAATTTTAACCACTTGAAAGTGAATTTCTTAAAAAAAAACATTTTTTAACAAATTTCCATGTTGAAGATATGGAATAAAATGAATGTATTTTTTTTTCAGCATATTGCAATAGCAGAAATTCTCTGATGTCGTTATGCTCCCATATAACTGGAGACGCGTTGTTATACTCGATGTTCCGGGAGGAGGCACCGGCCGTCCCATGCCCATTTCGGGGCCCTATGACCTTCACTTACAATCGGGGCCACGGGACGTGTTCCATGCCGCAAAGCAACGTCGATACGTGCACGGACGACAGCAGACTCCTCTTCAAGTACCAGGCATGCCCGGATGTGCCAGCTTCCGAGAGCGCAGGTATTTTCATCGATTTCAACCGCAATATATTATATATAAATACATACATAGTTTTATAGCACTATATTCTCAATTACACTTCGCTCTGAGATAGGAGCCTCTCATCCTTGCCCCCATTTATCTTCGATTTATCCTACTTTTTCGTCAATAACTTGGAAACAGGATTGATTGAGGCATTTCGAAACCACAATAAAAAATATAAAAATTTCGCGTATAAAAGAGATAAAAATGTCAAGGAATGATAGGAATTCGATCAAATGTATATGTATAAAATAATGTATAAGATGTATATGTATTCGACTATGTATAGGTTATCGATCATTTGTAAATGAGTTATTTAAGGATGTATGAGCGATATTTTTTAAAATATGAGAATTTGATAAATTTTTTATACCTTGTACTCAAGCGTATGAAAAAATATAGAGCCAAATTTAAATTCGGTTTACTGGATGGTTTAAGAGGTATCAAATTCTAAAGTTCGTGAGATTTAATATTGCTTCTTATGGAGATTTCGTAAATTTGCACTGAATACGAATTAAAAAATATGAGATTTAAAAATAATTTAAATTTCTTATCAACAGTGATTTCAAAACGATTTACTACAATTTTTTTTATTGAATTGCCTAAATAATAAAAAATGTTTAAATGATTATTAAAATATACTCAAGTTACCAAAATTGATAGTCAAATTAAGACTTAAAAAGTTTTCAACTTGTTAGCAAAAGCCAGAGTCTATATTTTACGAATTTAACATCAAGAATTTACTTTTTGCTGGGATTGTCTGTCCGACACATCCTTAAATTAAAAATATGCAATTTTAATACGAGCTGAAATATTAATTAAAAAGTAATTAAAAAATATCCTTTATACATAGTTAATCGAGTGGTGAATACCAGCACAATCCCCTTAATATTATAAAACGTGTAATTTCGAAATGTTCAGCATTCTACAAATTGATCGATTAAACTATTCATCTCCCACTCTCCGCTGCTCATAAAAATTAGAAAAGCATAGTCTTCTAAAATTCAAACATGTCAGAATAATAAATTGGAATAAAACGAATAATAAAGTGAAAGAGTGGACGATTATTGTAAATGCGTTTTGTGACATAATAATAACGTGAGTCGAGTTTCAGCGATAAAATTTAGATTAATGTAGTTTTTCGACGTATATTCAACGAATAAAGAGAGTGCGTCGATTTATAATTTCTGTGCACGCTAATTTCTTGAAGAGAAGCAAGTCACGAGCCAAAGCTCACGAATCTGCATCGATCCCCGGGGAGACATATTAGTCGACGTCCCGTGAGCTCGGGTTGAAACAAACGCGAGAGACTAAAACACGGACACGCTATCGCTTCGAGAGTCACGAGGGTTCGCAGAGCTGCTTCGTATATAGCAGCTCATCGTATAACCCCCGAACTCGAAACGCTCGAGGGATGTCGTTGGATCGTCGAAACGATACTTTAACGTCGCGATAAAGCCGAGAGAGGCGCTAGAATTTCGCGTTTCCCGCGCGTATACGCAGTACGTAAAAGATAAAATAAGCAGCCGGCGAAAAATAAAGGGACAGCGAGTTCGAAAAAAAAGGGTAAAAGCGCAAACAATTTATCCGAAGTCGGCGACGAACGCATAAAATTCAATGGCCTACATATGGACCAGCATTCATTATATAAGATTATTAAATTTTTTAAGACCAAAACAAACATTTTTTACATCAAGAGAGATTCGTATAATACAAAAATACATAAAAGTGTCCAAAAAATAACCGTGATCAAGCAACATTTATTAAATTCAACAATAAAGGTTTTTTCCAATATATATGTATAAGTCAGCGAAAAGTTTTAAAGCTCGTAAAAAATAAAATGAAATTCAGCCATTCGTGCAAAAATTTTTCGAAATAATCAAGCGTAATTGTTTCACCGGTGATTAAAGTTGGAGAATAAAATATGGCAATAGTCTCGAATCGATCTTTATAATTCGTAAAACAAATGAGCAATCAGAGCGGTTACGGTGGAGAAGAGTTAAAGTGAGCTGCGCTTTTTTACAACGGTGTTCCCAGCACCCGGTTCACAGGCTAACAACTTCGTGAAATGAAAGTCGTTCGAGATGTGATTTAGATAAAAGAGGAAGAGAGAGAGAGAGAGAGAGAGAGAGAGAGAGAGAGAGAGAGGAAGGAAAAAAGGAGAGTTCGTTGGCGAGCAATCTTCTGCCTCGCACCTCGAGGAACGTTCGAGTTGATTGTTCGAGTTAACGGATTTAGAGAGTATAGGTCGCACTTTAATCACAAATATATATAATATATCCAAGTGTTATAGCACCGACCGGAAAATGTATTGGAGACTCGGGTACGCGGAGTTCACGTCTGCTGATATGTGCTTTACCAAGATAACGTTCCGATGTCTGCAAGAACTTGAAATCGTAGCGTGCGAATCGACTCGCTTTTTCTCTATTCGAGAATGAAATCCAATATTCGCAGATTCACAATAATAATCGGTTGTAGAAGAATTTTTCATAAAAAAAAACAGCTATAAAAGAAGCTCGTAAATTTTGTACCTATATACTCGGATAACTACGATCGATAATGTACATTTCAAGATTACGTACATGATTTTTAAAAAATTATTCCTGGCTGGAATAAATTATTGAGAAATTTTCGAAATACATTTTTTATTATATGTTTAAAAATGAACAGGATATTGAATTTTTGTCCTTCGAAAATAATTACAGAAGCTTCTCTATACCCTGTGAGATTCGTGGATGATTCTCGTTAATAATCGTTAAATTTCAGTTCGACTGCAAAAATCTTTTTTTTAATGTATAATTAATACATTTTAAAATATAAGTAATTGTATCATATAGTTTGTTAAATATTTGAAGCTAAACTTCAATGATTCCTTGACCTAAGCTCGCAACTAGTATAAAATGATCACAAAAAATATCTATAAAAATTTGATTTACCATTGTAAAAAAGAGGATGATCTGGGGTTTAGTATTTGAAAGGATAATAATATATAGTGAAAATTAGTGTAACCTAATAATTTGTGTCCTTGCATATAATAGTAACAGCGATATATACAGAAAAATATGGAACACTTTGATCGAATACAGTGCATAGAGTAGCCCACCCCTTTAAACAGTACACAATTATAAAACTAACTTAAAGTAATATCATTTAAGGTAGTTCTATCAGTAAAGTCAATTCAAAATATTTTAACGTAGTTTATCTCCGTACCGAGTAATTTTTCAAAAAAAGTTTATTAAGAAAAATTAATTCAAGGTCATACAACGTGACCTGTACTTGTTACGTATGTATGAAAATCAAAAAAATCACAATCTTAGGATTTTTTTAACAAACCAAAGGAAGCTTCTTTAAAGTACAATAAAGAGCTATGCAAAATTTCAAGAAGATCCACTACTCAGAAGTCAAGATATCAAGAGTTGAAGATCGCAATATTTAAAATAGTGATTTTTGACAATAAATATCTCAAGCTTTACATAGTGAAACCTCTTTAAATTTAATATACAATTACACATTGTATCAAAGAAGGTTTTTGCAAATTTTCAACAAAATCCTAAGAAAACGATTTTATGATAAAACTACCTTAAGTAAAATAAATATCATGAATTTTTTGTGATTGTTATAATCGAAAGAGACTTTAAAAAAATAGTTTAAAAGAAAGCAGTAATAATTATAACGAAATACTGTTATGTTTGTTTTTAAAAAAAATAGTGGAAGAACTGGAGTGTCTGGCAACCTGGAAAGAGGGAAGCAGTCGGTACCTGGTCGGACGTTTGCATCACGGCCATTCGTCGAGCAACGAGGATCGTTATCGTTGTTTCGTGTACGAGAGAGCCGGGCAGAGCGTCGGTCCGGGTCTGAATCGTGCCTCCGTCCTCGGTATGTCGACGATGGACCACGAGTCCGGACTTCCGGGTGCACCGATACCGGAAGGAGCACCAGAAATTTATAGAGTGGCTCAGAGCGGGGACGCCACTTGTAACGGGCTGTTCAGCCCAATGGAGGGTTCACGAACGATGACACTGACCAAAGGTACCATTTTTTCTCTCCACTCTCTAACCACTAAATAAAAGCACAATTCTGCATTGACGCAGAAAAAAAAAGAAAACAAAAAATAAATGAAAAACTAACTCCCTTGACTAAAAACTCAAAACCCGAAAATTAAAAAAAATAAAATAAAATAAAAAAAACGAAGGAAAAGCGAGGTAAAGGGGTAAAAAGGAAAAGTTTTAAAACGCTTGAATGGTATAGCACGAGCGATCGAGTAATCGCACAGAGCGAAGTTTGAAGCGGATCCAAAGTGAGCGCACTCGAACTCGCGACGACGAGTACTTCTTAATATCACGGAGACTCGGTGCGAGTGCAGGGAAAATGGATTAACATTAAGCTGAGCAGTAAGCCCTTTGACTGTAGCCTCTCTGGTTGTGCTCTGAATGGAAGCTGTCCGCATATACGAACGAGGGAATTTATATCTGCGTACGAACACTTTGAAATCTGAACGTGTGCGAGTTTCAATGGTACAGGCGGAGAGGGGGGATACGGGGGGAGTTTCGGCTTTTCCATATACGTATATTTATCTCGTGTATACGTTGGAGGGTAACCGTTCCATTGGGCGAGCTACACTTGGAAGTTTGTTCAATTAGCCTGGCCTCATAGTTGAGTCAATACCACGAGAAAATTACTCGGGTCGGCGTTTTCATAACCGCTCCTCTCGTCGACCTCTTCTCTACCGCTCGCTCTCTTTCTCCTTCCACCTTTTTCGGCACTTCCTCTGCGGTAAGCTCGCGAATAGAATTCCTGTCCGATTTATCTCCGTCTATCTCCCCGTATGTATAACCGACAAGGTCATTCCATATGCACCGAAGAGATTTTCTATGCAAGGGCTCGTGAGATTCTGGGTTATTGTTTGTCGAAGAAATTTCATGCTCCTCCCACCAAACGGAAAACTTTTTGCCAGCCCTTGCTAATCCGTCTAATTGGATGAGACCATTTAAAAAGTCTCCGTAATATTTTTTGCAACGTCATTCTCCATATGAACTATCAATTGAACTTTTATGCTTTAAAATTTAGAGAATATTCTGATTCGTGGGTAAAATGAATTTAATGAATTCGTTGAGTAAAACGAACGGGTGTTCACGGGGAGGAGGAGGGGGTAACAATATATTTAGTTAATTTAGCACGATATTTTTTAAATTCAACCTCTAACGCTGACAAAATAAAACAAAATCAGGCACAGAAATAAAAATTTAAACTAAATAAATGTCATGTTAAATTAATTGATAAATATTTATTTCACCCTCCGTGAACGCTCGTTCAGTTGATTCAACCAAACTTTTTTTCTCAGTATATTAGAAAAAAAATTAAACATCAGGTAAATTTCCTTTATTTTGCACCAGTAATTAAAAACCATATGGAACACATTAAAATAATACCAGTGACAAAAAATATTAAGCATTTATCGAAGTTTTGAGAGGCAACAACATTGAAACATATTGAATATTGTTCTATCACAAAGGACCATAAAATTGAGAAAAGGAAACTCAAATTATCTGAATTTATAACAATTATAATTTTAAAAAACCTAATGGCAAAAGAATAATTCTAGAATAAGAAATAAAACATATAAAGCTATGTGTAAATATATAAAATTGTGTAGTTTGATCTTAGATGTAAAATTAGAAAAACAAATATTAAAAAGTCAATTAAAATGATTAAGAAGGACTGAACTATATAAAGGTCTGAGATCGATAAGCCTTTTGCAGTACAAAAAATTTAAATTGTACTTTTATATATTATAAAAAATATTAATATAAAGAAGAAAGTACATGTACAAAGAAAATAATGCTCAGAAGTTCATGAAGTTTCACGATGATAAATGATACGTGATTTTATCACATTGAAAAACGCTTTTTTATCGTTTCTGAAAAAGCTCGTACATCAGATCGAAATGGAATAAGAATATTTTTTTTTCGTGTCTTCGGGTACCTCGGTTTGACGTGCACTAACGGTAATTGGTATCTTGGAGGTACTAAAATTGAGCTTTACTTTAACGGGAGAAAGCGTGCCCCTGTTTTTACACATGTACGAAAAAATACTCACGCTCGAGATACCAAGAAGCGACGATTTTATCGCGAGGCGTTAAAACGTGCGAATTAGCGAGCTTTCGAAGCTCATATATCCCGGTTTCATCTAGATTCTATGTGCATGTACACATATACACAAGTATGTACACGTATCTTATATGATACCGCGAAACACGCTTTTTCCTTCGGTACATTTTTATGACGATGCACAATTTGTACTCACTCTCCCCATTTCACACAGGTACGTCGATATTTTCGCCTTATAGAGTGATATGTATTAATAATAAATCACAGGGGGTAAAATGGTCCAGAAAGAAGAATATATTCTCTACCAGCCGCAGACAAGGAGATAAAAAATGTATTCCAATGAAAAAAAAATGAATGAATAAATTGGATGAAATTATTTCTTAAAATAATCCAATAACTTTGAATTGAAATTTTTGTATGAACATTTCTAAAAATAAAGTGTTGAAAGTGTTACGTCCGATTATTAAAGAATAGTTTCCTTTTTTCGTGACAAGTTATTTTCGATTATTAAGGAATAGTTCTAGCAGTATAAAAGTAAATCACTTTATCCCTTTACCATATGATTTTTAATCTTAAGTTTATTGAGGAGGTTGTAACTTCAGAGTAGTCAATACAACTATTTGAACATTAAAATGATAAAAAAAACTTTAATTTGAAGAAAGTTTCATTTTATTTACTTTTTCATATGAGATTCACTTGTAATAATGCGTTTTAGAAAAATAATTTTTTTAAATTAATTTATACTTTTGAAAATTAGACACTGTTTTAAACGAATACGAAAGAGATTTTTCTTATTTTTTCGATGACGCTACTTTTTTTGTTCATATCATTAATAATAACTCCCTATCTCGAGTGTCTGCATATGTTAATTGTTCAAATGAATACTCATACCCCATACGCGGAGCAACATTACATTGTAAATTTATCATTTTCAAATCAATTTTTCTTCACAGAAAATTCGGTAACCTGCATAAATTTTGTGCCTATTGGAAAGCTCTAATTTTATTTTCTATCGAATCGTTATATTTTCAGGCAGTTCTCCAGACATTGAAATTACGTTACAATCGCCAAGAAACAAGAAAAGTTGTTGCAAATCAATTCAAAAACAACATACTCAAAATTCAAAGTCATCCAAGGTGACCTGTACTCGTTATATACCTATAAAAATCATGATTAACAAAGTTATGAAATTTTTATAAAAAATTGAGGAAAACTTCTTTGAAGTACCATAAAAAATCGTGCAAAATTTCGACAATATACTTAGGGTTAAAATTAGCAATATTTAATATGTGCTCTTATGGGAGAGCACAGAAAATTGTCATTTTTAACAATAAATACCTCGATATCTACCCAGTGAAACCTTTGTAAATTTGATACTCGTATGTAGATCACATGAAAGAAGTTTTGCACAAATTTCCAACGAAATCGCACATACATAACTATGATTTAGTACTATAGAACTACCTTAAAATTATTTTTTTTTTCATTTTTAGTATATAAAATATAACAAAATTAGACCAGACAAATAAATTGATTTTTTTGTGAAATTTAATTGAGCTTTTAAATAAAAATGAACAATAAATAAATAAAATAACTAAAATAAAAAGATTTATTTGGCCTGTGCTCGCGTAAAAAAAATGTCCATACTCCGGATTTTGAAGATATAGTATAGTAATCATCTTTTTCGGTACACAGAAGGAACATAATTTTCTCCACTTTCGTCTTTAAAAAAAAAGAATTCAAAAAAAAAATGTTTTAAAATAATTTGGTAAAATCACGATTATACGTTGGTGATGAAAATGGTAGCCGAGAATGAAAGGAATACCTGTGTGAAGGGCTCGAGTAATCGGGACAGGAAAAGGTTTGAGTGCCGTCAGCACCGCTAATATTCGAATTACCCGGATTCTTCATTGGAACATTTCGCGTGTTTTACGCGCGTGTGAACAAGCGGCTCGAGCGGTTCGAGATCGATGCAGAAGGCGAATAAACGGGAAAGAAAACGACGCAACAATATGCTTTTACGCGTTTATCTCGTAAAACGTAAAAAGGACAAGAATATCACATTAAAGGAAGGCACGAGAGGAACGAGATTGTTTTTCCTTTACCAGCGTCGAGGCACTGCGGGCACTCTCGACATTTGCGCAATGCCGGGGGTGGACGGGGAAAAACCCAAGAAGATGGGAGAAATAATATGAGAAGAAAATAAAAGATCGAAGCTGTAACGAGAGTGGCAGGGAAAAAGGTAAAAACGTGTAACGAGTCTGACGCGGAACGAAACCGATTTTTCTCTCGTATGTATAAAGCTGGACCGATAACTCAGCAACGGATTTTCAGGTGAACGGAAGATAGAGAAAGAGAGAGAGAGATAAAATGGAAAAGAAGGTCGAGAAACAAGGCGAGAATGCTGGAGGAAAAATCTTTTTCTTCTCTCGGATCTATATACGATGTAGGGTTCGACTCGACGATTGCACCGTAGGAGGAAGGCAACGCACACAGACGTTGGCGCCGTTGAGATTTTATCGGCTGTCACTCGATGTCTCGGCCAGCCGAGCTCGGGTGAGAAAAGCTTCTCGCGACTTTATCGCCCGCGGGTGGTACGGGCTTGCGCTACGCTCGCATCGCCACACCGTGAGAGATTCCAGGGGAAAGAAAAATCTGTGCGAGCTTCTCTCATCGTCATATATAGTTTAAAGGAGGCATGCGATTTCGAGACGCGAGAGATGGCCGAGCGAGACAAAAGAGATTGCTATAAAGTTCCGAAGCGTCTCCCAAGAGCTCGAGATAAAGTCGAGCTTTCTCCCACCCTCGTCAGCCTCAAATCGAAGAAAAAGCGCGACCCGAAGATCGTACAAAGTGAAGAAGAACAAAGAGGGGAGTCAAAGAAACAAGGCCCGAGTTCTCGACGAATGGAGAAAGAGACGCGAAAAAAGATATCCCGAAGAGGGAAACGACTGACACGTAATTGTTTTATTTCCTTGCCAATGAAGGATTGCTTCAAATCGATTATAAAAACTACCTCCGGTCTTCACGAATATCAGAATGTGATTTATGATCAATTATTCAATCAAAAATGAAAGTGTTTTTTCATTTCATACATTATATTCAATTTCATTGATATTATTGAGAGAATTCTATCATAAAATCGTTTTCTTGGGATTTTGTTGAAAATTTACAAAAATTTTCTTTGATATAAGGTGCAATTGTACATTAAATTTAAAGAGATTTCACTACGTTGAACTCGAGATATTTTTTTATGCAGTTTCCCATAAGAGCTCGTGTTAAATATTGCGATCTTCAACTCTAAATATCTTGACTTCTGAGTAGTGGAACTTTTTAAAATTTTGCACAGCTCTTTATTGTACTTCAAAGAAGTTTCCTTTAGTTTATTTTAAAAAAACTAAAATTATGTTTTTTTTTAATTTTCATACATACGTAACAAGTACAGGCCATCTTGAATGGCCTTGAATCTTGAGTATGTTGTTCTTGAAACAATTTGCAACAACTTTTCTTAATTGACAAACTCAAAAATCACATGGTATCGAGATAAATTATTGAGATAAAAACGTTTGATTAGACTGTACCGATAAAACTACCTTAAATTTCAACGAGTTGATAGTTAAACGTTCCCAAAGAGAACAAGAGTCAAAAGTGGAGAAAACATTTTTTTAACAAAATTCAAAAAATTTTTTCTTGTAGTCCTGATTCTAGTATTCCTGTTTACATACCGGATTCCTGTCGTTTCAAAGCAATCCATTACCTCGGCCCAAGAAGTCTCACTTCAAAAAAACTTATGAAAAGAATAGCCAATTTTCGCAAAAGTCCCTCATATTTAAATAATATACCATATATAGTTTTATCAGATTTGGTTTCAAGTTAATAGTGACGAATATATACGAAAATATTTCATAACTATCAATGAAGAACATGATTTTCGATAAATTATTCAATTTAACATCTATTGAATTCTAAATAATCAATATGAACGATTTTATGATATTTTGCAGTCTCGTCACCAAGTAAGTGTCGTTTCCCCAGTTGGCTAACAGGACACACGAGCAGTGGTCTAACCTGGCACACTCTCGACCTCGCTAAAGCGTATACATTTCATCCACGAAATGCGAGCCTGCACGTAACGAGATCAAACGCGAGCAGCTCGAGAATCGACGGTTCGTTCGATCCTCAAGATTTTCCTGATCAGGAGGAACAAGACGTCAAAATTTTGTGCAACAGTATAAAGCAGATAAACGCAGCTCAAACCATGTCGATGATGGTTGCACATTTCACCGTTGGATGGTAAGAATAGATATTTATGTCACTCGGCCGGAAAGTGGTGATTTTCCGACAATCTCGATTTTGCGATATAAGTCTAAGATTTATGGCACGATGAGTTTAATTTAATTACTAATATAATTTAATTAGTTTTTGTAAAAAGGCATCATAAACCTTTAGCGAATATCGTTAAATCGAGATTTTCTGAATCGCCACTTGAAGATCGAGTGATATACAATATTTTTTGATAACTTTGTTCAGAAAGTTCAATTCGAGCCAAATATAAAAGCTAGGCAATATTTGTAGCACCACTCATAATGAGTATACTAAATTAAGACTACTGGAAATTTGATGTCGATAACAAAAAGAATTACTTTTGTTGATGGTTCGTTTCATTTTCGTTGGGTTATATAAGAAATAGTATGGAAAAGTGCTACTTTCCAGCTTAGGCTGGAAAAGTATAATCGGTATGGTGGAGCGTCTGGAAATCGACAATTTTCCGGACACCGCCCAGTGCTCGAAAATTGAACTTTCTGAAAAAAATATTTCTCCCACACCCCCGCCGAAAGTTCGATTTTCTGCCCTGTTTTGAGGGAGGAAAATTCGGCTTTTCTGCCCTCCGAAAAAGGTTACTTTCCGTATCAATTGACGGAAAGCAGCCAATTTCAGACGGCATAAAAGGTTAACTTTCCTCATCCCTCAAATAGTCCAAAAACATCGAAATTTCTCCGGAGTTGTGGAAAAAAATAATATACGTACCTATGAAGGAAGGTTGGCCATTTCACCCCCTTATTTGTCACCCTCGCCTTCAACTCGGGTGCCAATCTTTCACGCGAGTTAAAATGGCCCACTTTTCTCCCTAGGTGCGTAAATTACTATTAAAAATGAACAAAACATTTTTTATTTCATTTCATATCCAAACAATGCATAAGTCTAACCCTATTTTGCAATTAACTGTTTCAGCCGAAGTGGTTTCATGTGCATGGCATTCTACAGACGGGACGGCCACGTGGTCGAAGTCCAGACGGGAAACGCGGTTTCCCGTCCGGAAGAAGCTTGCAGCTCGCCTCACTACATGGCTCATAGTGTTCCCTATCTCACCTTAGTCAGTGAGTAGACTTTGAGGAAGAACATTATTTATTAAATATTTCTTATTGCGATTTTGAATAAGAAGGGATATTTTAAAAATTAATTTTTTTTGCGGTGTACTTTGTAATTTTTTATGGATATTATTGATTTCGATTAAAAACGTATATTCGTAATGACGTTCCGTCTGCTTTTGATTGTAAATTTTAAATAGGGTTGCTTGGGACGTCGTCGAACACGGAAAATAGAGCGTGAGCCAGTATAGCTTATGCTTTTGTAAGGTGGATCATCGATGAATTAAAAAACGGCAGATATAGTTAAAATTTTGAGAGGGTATTACTTATTATACAGGAAAAAAAACTTGAATATTTTAGGATCAGTTGCTAGGCGAATTGTCACAAACGAGCTAATAAAAATTTGTATTTTAACAATAATTTCATAGGAGTTCATTATATTCTTAACGAATATGACACGATACGTTTTGACAAAAATGGAAGATTTTTAAGTACTGCAAAATAAAATCTTGAGCTTTCCAACGATATGTAACAAATTGGGTATTCCCGAAATTTTTTTTCATATATGTTATTTAAAAACAATTCTGTATATGAGTCTCAAAAATAATGTTACTATCGTGCGTTTAACAATGAACCGAAACTTGCGAAAAATGTATCTGTCTGTACAGACTATCTTTAAAGATATTAGTAATAACGAAATATTTTGATAACGCTAACTTGTATTCTGAGATAATATTGCAAAATTAACATTGTCATTTGATATAAAAATTTAATACAAAGAAATAAGCTATGAATTTAGAAAAAAAAACATTATTTTTTTGGTTATTTTTGGGTTGTCATTGATATTTTTCAAAAATAAAAAGGATAGTTCAGATGTCTGTTGTTTATCAATAAAATATCAAATTACATCTTATAATAACTATTACTTATATAATAATAAACTTTCAAAGATTATTTTATTAGTTTTCGATCAATTTTTTTAATTTTTCAATATGAATTGTTGGATTGCACCATGAATAATGATCATTTTCGTTATCTACAGAAAATTTCCAATCGAATAGGGTCTTAAAATCGAAATTAAAAAATTTCAAAAAATTTGGTCAGTCACACTGGGTCTCAGGGACCCATGAAAATTTCAATTAACGATATCTTTTCTTTCTCTTGACCAAATCTACTTTATTAAGGGGGATTCTTAAAGTTTTTTGCAAAACGAAGCAAATGACGCAAAAATCACGTAATTTCATAATTTTTTTCAAAAGTTATCACATTTTGAATATTTTCGAAAAAATTGAAAGGGGTGTATACCTCTTAAATAGCCGCTTTTCCTTTTTGACAGTTTTGAATCGATATTTTGCTGTGTTCTTCTAGACACATACTTCGTACAACTTCGCATTAATACACTCTATTCCGATTAATCGATTAGAGGCCTCATGTCTTTTTTAATATAGGCTTATAATTACGATATTAATAGAATCCATATCAATTTCGTGAAATGTTTCATTAACTATCGAAAAATCAAGCATTTTGTTTGTAAGAGCAGTCCATAAAATATGAACCGTTTTATAAAAAATTACTTGATCGAAATTACTTGCGTAAAAATATCTGTGAAGCACGTAATTACATTTGACAGAAGGGATCTGGGAAACGTATCGGTTTTCCAGTCAACTATATTCGTCGATATCTCTTATATATTCCCGCGCTCACGTTTTCTCTTCAATATAACGAAGAGGGAAAATTTTTATCGAATTGCGAGCGACACAAAGGAGTGAATATTTTTATGTCTCAGGTTTTCCCTCGATAGGACGTATCAGTTTATTGGTCGACAACGAAATAAAGAGAGCGCGAAAGAGATAAAACGAAAGGCAGACAGTGTAACGAATTTATGTAGAAGAATAATAGGAAGGCGAATGTACCGCACGCGGTACAAGTTTGCCGAGGGTGCAACAGAAGGACGAGAGCTTCAAACATCCGGGACGAGTTATACGCGTATACATACAATTAGGGAATAATAACCTGGGAAATTGCCTTTCCGCAAAAGTCCGTAGAATGCTCGGAGCCCTCGACTGAAGCTCTCGATCGTTTTTATCTCTCTCCCTCCCGCTTTTGCATCTCTTTTTTTCACTGCTCGTACATCCCGTAATTTCGTACCCAATCTCCAGTATTATGTATTTTTTATTTTCAGCCAAAATAACGATGTATGTTCACATATACCTGCATTGACTTCGTCAATGTACTCTAGTGGATTGAATAGACTGAGCTATGGAACACCGAAGAATTCAATTTATCGAAAAGCACAATTTCTTCGTGTCATCGACATTCTGGAAAATTAAATTTCAACCCTAATTTCATGAATACATTCAATCTACTTTTTGATTACGAAATTATTACCGCCCACTCAAGATAATGATTCGATGAATAATCGATTTCATTTTGGCGACATATAACGTACAGAAAATATGAATGGTTTATGTGATTATAATTACGTTCAAAGTGATTCGCGAGCTTAAGGTGACTTATGAGTGATAATGCTAATTAAAATAGTGATGTGAAATAAATCCATTGAATGCGTCAGAATTTTTTTAAAAACTATGTCTAAGTAAAAATTATTAAGTTTGATTATGTTTTTATACATTAGAATGTGAGTTAATGCAAGAAGTCAACACGGTCATTACGCATAACCTATAAACCGTGTGTGTTAATTCTTCAAATGTGTGCAAATTTGCGATTTTAATACTCGCATTATACTTCAGTATTTTATTTCTAATTTTATGACTAAATATATTCTGCTGTATTATATGCAGTTTTTTGGAAATGCAATTTTTGCGAATGCCTGCCGCCTACTTTGCTCTAGCAGATGATAGACCTATCATTTCCGAGCCTCGTTCATAAAGTCACTTTCTGATTGAATTTATGAAAAAAGTGCTCGGCAACACCCATTTTTTCTGGTATCATTAGAAAGCTTATAATATTATCTCTCGTATTCCAATTTTCAACATTTCCCATTCTTTTTCAAAAGATATCACATATAATCCGGTGAAAATTTTACGAACTCCCATAAGAGTTCGCACGCACTCTTATGTAGATAGATACAAAAAAATATGATTTTTACCATTAAATATATCGACTTCTGCATAGTGCAACCTTCTAAAAATAAACACACGTGTGTATACGATGTCAAAGGAAGTTTATGAAAGTTTTTAATTACATTTAAAATAAACTATATAACGGTGCAATTACCTTAACAAGAAAAAAAGTAAATTATATTCATGTATATTGAATCGTATACTTAGAAAAGAGACCATCCAGGCATAATTGATCTCATCCAATAAAAAGCTACAATTCAAATGTATGAATGGAAATATGTGAATTAAAAAAAATTTTCAATCAAAGAACAGTTCTCAAACATTGAAGTTACTATTTTTGCTCAACAAACAATACAAAACAGAAATTTAATATTACACTGCATTGTGTTGAAAAATACAGGAAATCCTGGACCCGAATTGTCGTCCAATAAAAAGCTACCTTCATGCTAATATTTAAATTGAAAAGTAATTACATCGATTCGTTTGAAATTGATAAAAGTGAACACATATTTACACAAAATTATTTACTTGGAATAAAAAATTAGCGAATAAGCAGTAAATGGCATTAAATCCGACCATGAAATATTCAACCAGGGGTAAAAACGTTCATCTCGTGTACGCATTAAATATAGAAAAAGCATGAAACTCACCGAGAACGTTTCCAAATTCACAAAGCTCGGGCGGCCATGATGGAAAAATTTAATCCACAAATATCAGCAATAATCATAATCCAGAGCAGAATCACGGACACGGAAGGTACACCTGCGCTGAGAAAATGGAATATAAATAAATTACGGTTATAATCTTTATAAGGTAAAAGGAAGGATATCGGAAAAGAAATAAGCTTTACTAGGTGAAAACAGCTTTCGAACAATCCTATTGGTAATCCTCTATTGGTAATCCTGGACCAAAATCGATTTATTTTTCATAGGATTCGTGGTTGCACGGTGCAGCCGTTGCGACCGTCTGCGCTTCGTAAATCCACAATCGAGTTATACGGAACTCAAAATTTCGTTCGAACTTTCATGATTCCATACATCAAAAATGAATCATGGTAGTTGGATTTGGTTTTGGTAGTTTTTTTCTTTTTTTTTTCATTTGGACGAACGCGCGTCGATCTTTGAAATAATTTCAACGCGTGACCAAATTTGCGATAATTGAACACTATAAGTTGACAAGATTCCAACTCTATAAAGTGAAAACCGATCGGTAGAGAATTAGATCGATCTAATTTCGAACATCGACTCCGAAGTACGAAGTGTGTATCGATTGAGCGCGAATCTGGCCATAAGTCGGTGACTGATTGACAGAAATGCGAAAAAGGACAAAGACACGAAACTACATGCAGAGAGACGGAAATAGGACTAAATCGTTAAATTAGGAAATCCAAGCTTTACGCGTTTCACACGCGATGCAGATCGTGCATTTGTGGATATACAAAAGCATTAATTTATTCGTCTATTTATCTGTGTATATATACTTGTATCATATACTATCAATATACATACATATATATAGACAAAAACGAAGGTTCATCCAGTCAGAATGTTAGATAGTTAACATTTGCATACATATATCTATATATATATTTGAATGGAAGCGCACAGAGCTAAAATGAGAACGCACGCACCGTTCTGCAGAGAGCATGGCCGATTTCGCGGGGTTACAAATTTGTACTTTCCAGAGAGCATCGCCTGTATTTGCTATCGTCGACCTCTTCGTCAAATAATTATACCTCATCCGCCCAGTACACTCTATATACCTGGGATATTAAATTATATATAACGTAAGCGTATATGCGCGCATCCAGTACATAATTCTTGTACCCTATTCAACCGGTTAGCAGCGAGTGTATACATGTATTGTATATATAAATAACCTGTATGCTCGCAGCTAACAGCTCGTCGATCTGTATTCCATGTTATATATGTGTATGAATAATTCTCACTTAGCTCATTTTGTATTCAATCCTCACATGACGAAGATATTACAAAATTTATGCAGTTGCTGCAACTGATCTTTTTTTATTACCAGCGTGTGCACAGAAACACAGCGATTCGTCTCTCGAGTTCGCGTATAAATTTCTCGGTCAGGGTATTCGTGACTTTAATTTTCAATAGCTTATCAATCGAGTTCAAAATCCGATTGTGAAAGAGTGTCTGCAAGCTTGAAATAAATATTTTATATAGTTTCTTCGATGAATATTAACTGGCTGGAGAAAAGATAGAGTGGTGTTAAAAGGTTTCTAGTACTTTTTTCGGTAGTTTGAAAAAAAATGTTGGTGTAGTGAGATATTTATGGTACTAAGCAAGAAGTTGACAAAATCGTTCATAAGGTAAACGTCCCAATAGTTGAACAATTTTCGCTATATTATTTTTAGGTACTATATGTCTGCATAACACAGCGAATAATCACACGTAATGCAAATATCATCAAAACAACACACAAGATAAATATCATAATTCAAAATAACATAGAAAATAAATATCACAAGTCGAAATAACGCGAAAAAAGACACTATTAACATTAATTTACTGATGAGTATACAAAATTAATAAAGTACTTGAATATTTTATGTTTTAATAATATTTTTCGGATTGAATAACTTTTCATTATTTTATCTTTTTTATGTGATCTTTTTTCTTGGAGAGGAATACCCCCCCCCCTCCCCACTTAACGGTTTTCACCCTCTTACGTAGAAACTACGAAGTACCTATGACTTTTATTGAGGTTTTAGAACCTTCAAAGGGGGGGGCTCTGCTCCTGGACCCCATCCTTTTACTAAAAAGTGCACAAAATTAATGAAATACATAAATATTATATATTTTAATCATATTTTTCTAATTAGGTCACTTTTCATAACTTTATCGTTTTGTACTATATTATTTTTCCGTCGTATTCTTTTGAATTTGTGACTTTTTTGTTTTTTTTTTATATTTACACGTGTAATATTTTTGATTTGTGTTATTTTAACGTGTGTTATTTTGGTGCGTTATTTCGACGCGTGTTTGTAGTCATTTTCCAGTCATTTCTGATACTTTTTGAAAAAATTCCGCAATTCTCCTTTGAGAAATTGTTTTAATAAAAATTGAGAAAGACGTTGAAAATTTGCAAAAAATGTCTAAAATTCGATAGAAATTGTAAAGGCTTCTCCGTCGTTGGATTATTTCACCCACATTGAAACCATTTCCTCCATTTCGAGTTGTAATCCCGTCGGGAGTTATTGGATTTGGTTGAATCTAGTGGTCGCCGAGGTCTGCGTCAGTTCTCTCACATGATGTGTGCGTGTGTGTGTATTCTACGTGTTACCATAGTTTCCAATGATCTGCAGAGACTTTCGCGCCAGAAGTTTCAACGAGTTTTCGCACGTGCTCTTTTTTTATCGTTCGGATTTTCGCCGTTTTCAGAACTGTCCGGTTCTTGATTTTTTCGCAGAAATGTACGTCGCAAACCGTGTTGCATTATCAACCACCGTCCAGCAAAACCTAGCTCGCGCACTTCTTTTCAGTTTAATCATTTTTCTTGTACTCCCCCTCTCATTTTCAGACTCTAACATCTAGCAATCGATTACGTCGAACATTACTTGTCACCTTATTGAAAACTCAGATTAACAAAACATTTTGTACAATGCAACCAGTGTCTACGGGACGAAAAATAGATATTTACGCAACTGTCGTGGTGGGGGGTGCGAAAAGCAGCACTTTTAACTCCTAGGAGTTAAAAGTGCATTTTTACACTGAGAAAAAAAAACAATTGAATCAAATAATATCGGGTTTGACTCAAATAAATATTTTATTGCGGAGTGCCAACGTTATATGACATTGTCTCAAT
>JAPYYW010001967.1:0-23960 GCA_030522545.1 Cremastinae sp. A BG-2022a | reverse complement strand
CAACACTCATTTTACAGACCAACGACCTTAAATCTCTTCTCAGTGTAGATTAGTAAGCACAGAAAATTGACTGACAACTTTGTATACTTGTTAAAATTGCTTTGATGTGTCATGTCACTAAAAAAAGTTTATACGAATTTTTAACAAAATCTATCGACGCTCAATTACAGACCAACCACCTCAAATCTCTTCTCAGTGTATTGGTAAGCACAAGCAATTGACAAACAACTCTGTTACTTGTCAAAACTGGAAAAATGTAAACGTTCCATCGAGGATCGTGGCATTGAAAAATGAGGGAGGTGGGCGCTCTCTTATGATCGCAACTAATTGTAAGAGGATAAAATCCATGAGGCAAAGAGGACAAGGTCTAAGGCGGAATGAGCAAAGAGAAGCAATAATTCACGTAGCCTTGTTTACAGTAGCTTTCGTCGCACGGTTACGCGGCGCTAACGACGTTCTCACGAGGGTTCTCGCTGCTTCACCCACCTTTTTGCCCCCTCTCCCTCCCTGTCCGCCCTTCCCCCACCGCCCCACCACCACTCCCCAATCGCAAGTGCGCGAGAGCTTGCGCTTGTAGCGAGTCGACGAATAATTCAGTACTTTAATTACGAGGCTTCGCCTCGAGGGGCACGTTGGTGCATGCTGGCGCAACTTAATATTGCAACTGGAACGCGTACATTGGAAAACTCCGGGGGTGGGGGCGTACTTTCACCCTTCATTTCTTAGAAAAGTGAACGCGTCGCTTCTTCCTCAGCTTTCTCTCCACCGAAACGTTTTGATGATCCACAAGTTTCTCCCCTGGCCTGGCCCGCCTACAACCTTTTACGGATTTCGAGTCTGTTTCACCCTCTTGCAGCCTGCGGCCAATTTGCAGCCTCGCCATTTCCTCCTTATCGCTGTCCCCATCGACGCCTTTCTTTCTACTCGCCCCATCGCGCCTGTCTTGGCCAGATGTCAGCGAGACGAAGCCCTGTGCGTTGACGACGAATTTATCATTCCGACTGATCCACCACGCGTACCAAAAGGGTCCAAAGGAGAAAACGATCGCCTTCCCTTCTTTTTTTAAGGTAGTTCTATCAAAAAATCGTTTTCTTAGGATTTTTTTGAAAATTTGCAAAAATCTTTTTTGATACAATGTGCAATTGTATATTTAATTTTAAGAGGTTTCACTACGTAGAACTCGAGATAGGTATTGTCAAAAATTACTTTTTTCTGCAGTCTCCCATAAGAGCACGTGTTCAATATTGCTATTTTAAACCCTAATCCTAATATTAATACCCTAATATCTTGACTTTTTGGTAGTGGAACTTGTTGAAATTTTCACAGCTCTTTATTGTACTTCAAAGAAGCTTCCTCAAGTTTTTTATAAAATTCTATTATGATTTTTTAAATTTTCATACATACATAATAAGTACAGTTGACCTTGGATGATCTTGAATTTTGAGTATGTTGTTCTTGAAAGAATTCAATGTTTGAATGTTCTTTCTCGAATCGTTGTGTTTTCGTTGCTCACGCTCTTGGGCTCTAGGATTATTTGATTATTATTCGAATTGCAAAGCCTGGAGGAACCTTTCCAATAGCCCCCAAATTCGAAGAAATGTGGGAAGTTCTTGATCTTCTGAAACGAGATTCTAAACAGTTTCTCCAATGTCTGGAACTCGTGAAACGTTCGGGACACCTGCTTGATTGGTTGGTCGGATCATCCGGTGGTGACATTAATTTAGATTAATTGTGGTTACCGAACCCAGGAGAGCGTCGGAGTGTAGGAGCGGTGGGAAAGCGAGGATGCAACAATCAAGCGGAGAGTCCTCGACAAGAGTGTCAGGATGATGATGAAGATCCTTGCAAGATTAACAGGCCTCATCCCTCGTTCAACTTATTCTCAATGGACAAGTTTTCGTCTCGAAGGTAAACCAGTCCTATGTACATTCCTGAGTCGATAATGCAATATGCATTAAGGGATCCTGAATCCCTTTGTTTGTATTCATTGCGCAATGTAATTGGGGAACGGTTGATTAAATCATTCGTGGGGTAACAAGCCAAGTGGTGAACGTGCTTTTTGCTCTGTTAAATCACGGATTCATTGGCGAAGGCACAAAGGCACATAGAGGGATCCTGTTTGTCGATAACAACCTCTTTTGCAGAGTTCTTTGATCTTGAACGTTCAAAGGATAACGCAGGTCTCATTTGTATATGAAATATGACATAACGAATGTAATTTTGTGCTTTTTTCGAGTTCTAAGCTGAAGCTCATCTTTCCTTTTCGAGAAATGAAGACTACTCTTTAGGAAGGAAAAACAAAATGAAAAAGGGGTCGGGGAACATTGCTTACGACATTGCAAGAATTCTTCATGGCATTTGACTTGGTGAATGTTCCAAGAGTATGTAGTCACTGGTTAGTATAGGATATCAGAAGGAGATTCCGGACGGAAGGTCATTACGTATTCCTCGAGTCTCGCATGATGCTTCGTTCAGGATTCTCTTCAGTATTCCATCGTCTTGGTCTCTAAGGGAGTTTCCACGGACTTTATCCTTGTCTTTCTGTACATCCAACGGCACGAAGCTTCCAGTCCCTCTTATTCGCTCCCTCTCCCCATACCTTAGAGGGCAAACATTGTCCTTTTCTGCCTTGATTCACGCTTCAGGAAATCTCTGACTTGCCGTGTGATCACATTGATTCTCCCAGAAGACAGAAAAGAAGATTCGCGAAAGAAAAAAGTCTCTATCCAAAAAGAGTCTTTAATTAAATGCATCTATAGATAACACAGTATCTAGATTTAAAAAAAATACGATTCTGTAAGACATTCAAACATCCAATAAAGACATCTGGGATTTGGGTTTTTAATTCGACCAGATGCATTCCATTCAGAAATAAATAATCAATCCAATAAAGACATTTAGGATTTGGGTACAAAATTCGTCCAGATACGTAATTCACGTAATTCACAAATAAATAATTGATCTAATTAAGACATTTAAGATTTGGATTTTTAATTCGTCCAGATGTATTTCATTCAAAAATAACCATTGATCTAATTGAGATATTTAAAATTTGGGTTTATAATTCATCCAGATGTATTTCATTCAGAAATAAACAATTGATCCACTAAAAACACTTACGATTTGGATATAAAATTCGTCCATTCGTGATTCAGAAATAAATAATTGATCTAATAAAAAAATATTTAATATTTGGGTATAAAATTCGTCCAGATGCATGTCATTCAGAAATAAATGATTGATCTAATAAAAAGACATTTAACATTTGGGTATAAAATTCGTCCAGATGTGTATCATTCAGAAATAAATAATGCATCTAATAAAGACATTTCATATTTGAGTATAAAATTCGTCCAGATGTATTTCATTCAGAAATAAATAATTGATTTATAATGAAGACATCTGGTATTTGGCTATCAAATTCATCCAGATGTAATGAAAATGTTCAAGTAGGAAAAAGTATCGAGCTCTTGCACAAGTTTAGAGTAAGTGTTATTGTCATCCTATGATTTAAACCATCAATTTATCTGCTCCTAGGACTATGACAGATACTACCAAGCCGCGGAATCGTTATTCTGATTGATGTTCCTGGAATCGCTCAAACGTCAGGAGTTTGGCTGAAAGCTCGCTTCTAGCCTTATCCAAACTCTCATCCAGCCCTTCTTCTATTCCCAGAGTAATTACTTCTCCATTGTGACTCCCATCTTCCTCAGGGGCTACAAGTGCAGAGGTGATCTAGTTCAAGAATTTACGTGTAATTCTCGTAGTGAGGTCGTTTCTACAGTGACTTTTTTCACTCTCGTCGTCAGCTAATGAATGAACCTGGCTAATGTGTGGCCGCACTGTTACGACTCTTAAATTATTGTAGTCCGACCAGTACGAATGTGAACGGAGACTGCTCTTCTTCAGCTTCCCAAGTCATTTAAGTTCACTTCAGGAACATTGACTAATTCTTTCTCCACGATGCCCAACCGTCTCCACTACTACTATCATACACGTTTCACCATCCATCAGTCTCCCCTATTTGCCAAAGAACATGAAACATGTATACATGTATCAGCCTCAAAAACTCGTTCTGTAAATAACTAGGCAAGTCCATTTACAGGTTGTGTAATTGTTGAAAAGTTGATGAAAAATTCTTTGGAACGACATACCTGCTGAGTTAATGAAATTTTTTGTTGTAACGGAAATGGGTTTTAAAAAAACTTGACAAGTATGCTGTCACAAAGAATTTTTCATCAAGTTTTCTTCAACAATTAGGCAATCTGTAAGTGGACTCGTTTTTTAGGGTACAAGTGGTGTTTTTTGAACCAATTGATTTATTTTTTTAATGATGTTCATGACGTCGTTAAAAATGCATCTGCCTAAAGAGTTTGACGTTTTGCCTATATACTCATGATTCGGATAAGAGTTAACTACGAGCAGAGGTGGTTGCGAAAAAAAAACAAATGATCGAAAAAAATGTTCAACAAACTGAAATTTCGGCACCTGGTACTCTACAGAGTTTTCTCCAATCCTGCAGTGAATTTAATATTAATTATTGAAAATTTTGAACTTTTGGTCGACAATTTTCAAGTAACAGTCACGACTCTTGATACAAGCCAACATACGAGGTGTTTTTCCTATCTTTATGCTTAACCTATTCATTATGCACTTTTTAAAATTACTCTAATCATTGAAAGGCAAAAGGAAAAAAAAATTATTACAATTATCATAGCAATAACGTAATATCTTTTTCATCTTTTGTTTCAAAATTAAAGACCATATGATTTTAAAATCTTTGAACATTTCAGAAGCGATATTTACTTTTAAGTCGTTGTCGATTGAAAATTTTTATTATTCTCTCATCCACAAATATTTGAATTTATGACTTCATTAAAGCAATGGCAAGTGACATTCTGGTTTTTCATTATTCCTTCATACATAAATGCTCTACTCTTAATAGTATATATCCACATTATTTCTAGGTAATTTCAAATGACATTAACTTTCTCACCACATCACCATATACGAAAACATTTATGTAACGTCTTATTTCCCACTTATGCAAAAGTAGCAGGAATAAAAATGATAACAAAATTCGTGGAGGACTCGTCTTCTCCGCCGAGAGAGAAAACGAAAAGAAAAATAAGCATAAAAAGAAAATAAAAATAAAATTTAAAGAGCGATAAAGCCGCGGTGTACGACGACGAGATTTCTAGATGTTTACCGCTTTGAAAGAAAATGAATTGCGACGACGATTTGAATAACTTGAAAAAGGAATAAATGACGCGGGGTGGGGGGGGGGGTGGACGTGACGAATAAAAGAAAGGAGCCACCGTCGGAGTAGTACAAATTTGTCTCGAAGCGTAAATACCGACAGCGAGTTGGTACGAAATTGAAAAAGAAAATTGGTTGAAAGGAGCGAGAAGTAGAATCATGATCTCTCCAGCGAGAGACAAGAAAGGGAGATGGAAAGATTTGGGAAGAAACAGGAGCCCGAGGGTGTAGAGAAATGCGTAAACCAAGCTGAATAAGCATCGCGATGTAGCCCCGAGGGATCAAAAAAAGAGCAACCCTTGTATGTCATATATATATATATATATATATATATATATATATGTACATTTATGTATATGCGAACGCGATATCCATTGGGCGAGGTTGGGCTGTGTTAAAGCTCGCTCATAGAGATGAGGACTCCTGTTTGCCGGGTGCAAATAGACCGACCGAGCGCCTTCCCCGACCCTCAGCTTCCTCCCCTTTGCTCGTCCACCCTTTCCTCGCCTTCTTCTTCCTGTACACTAATTCCTATATTCTTGCCTGCAAGCTATGCCCCGTCTCTTATTTAACCAGCTGCACTACCCCCCGACGAACCAGCCCGCCACTCATTACCACATTTTCAAACAGCGACTCTGCTTTCTTGAAAATAGAAAGGAAAAAAAAACAGAAATGAAGTCGCCGTTTCCGAAGTGGAACGTGTTCGCATTTTTTTTGGGGGGGAGGGGGAGGAATTCGTTTTTGCTGGTTCAGTGATGTGCCACGGAACTTTGTTCAAAATTAGGTGAAGGTCCTGTCACGTGACGTGAGAAGTCTCGTATTCGATCTTTCAAGAGCTTTTTCGACATAACTTCTGTCTGACCATATACGGATTTTTTCACTTATTTTTCTACACGTTTTGTAAATTGCTTTGGGAGAAAATCTACTTCTTCATGGATTTGCTTTCTCGAATTTCTCGATTTTTTTTTACTTTTATGATAAAGTGTAATGTTCAAGAACAATTTACATCTGGCACGCGATTTAATTATTATTTTCTGGCTCGGGCATCTTCTGAGATATTTCACATATTTCTCTCATACTTGAGATAGCTGAGAAAATATCTGAGATACCTCTTCTGTAATCAACACTCTTTCAGTTAACGAAAAATAGTCAAAAACTCTTTCTCAACTTCGCTTTTCTTTAAATTTTCGTATTTCTCAACCAATTGCATATAACGACTCGTTTTTTATTCTAAAACAGAAGTATATCGTTTCAGAAGGAATTTTAATTCTGAATTTACAATTTATTTTATGTAAATAACTTTTGCGAAACATCAGATCTCTTCATCAAGAATCGTACCTATCAAGTCAATCAAATCATCCCTTATCTTTTTAAAAATAATGATGTCTAGTTTTATAGTAACAATTTTCAAGTCAGAACCATTGGATTTTATGTTATAAACGTTAATTGTTTATTTCACACCTCGTTTATCAAATCATCATATCACCATTGAAATGATATAAGATACTACACATCATTAGCTAAAGTTTCATTTGTGTAGCTTTTAAATTTTTTATTTTAAATTTGCACAGATCTTAAACGTCATTTGAAAACATGTGTCAAATTTTACGAAATTTGTCAAATTTAATTTAAAAATAAAAATATTTTACTTTGAAATTTTTATTTGAAAATTGATAAATTAATTTCAAAAAAGTACTATGCAAATGAAAAATTGATGAATAATAATGATATGTAGATGTTTTTGACGCATAATTTTGAATTTCATAAACAATAGACAAATGAACTCTAAAAAAATGCTATCCATTTAATCGTCTTTGAACGTTATTCTCACCGCGATGCAAACTTTATAAATATATTTGAAAAGTTATTTATACCACGCTATAAATCGATGAATATGTATCTGTCAAGGTGAGGGAAGAGCTGCCATATCTAACGCTCGGAGGAAACCGCTCCGTAACAAATTTCGATCGCGTGGGGACCGCCGCCGTGAATTTGGGATATTACGTGACTCGATTACTTTATCGCTGCAGCATGCACTCAGACGCATACCTAAATACGATACACCTCTCCATACACAGAACTTTCGTTGTACGTAAATTTTCATTTCATTCTCAACGAACACGCCGCTTTCCCGTCTCTCCATCTTTATTTATTTTCCCATTCCACCGACAAACCTGTAACGGATTGGATGATCGATTAATTAGCAGGGGTGTGCGAATAATTCGAACTTTCGAATTATTCGTTCCGAATCGAATATTAATATTCAATTCGAAACTCGAATCGAATAATTCGAAATTTTGATTAATTCGAAATTTTTCGAAATAATTCGAATAATTCGAAAAAAATTCAAATAAATCGAAAAAAATTCAAATAATTCTAAAATTAGCGAATTATTAAATTATTCGTGAATTTTTGAGTGTTTTAAATTCGAGATTTTTTATGTTCAGCATTAAAAGTATAAAATTAAAAAATAATATACATTTTATTTAAATCATGAAATAAAATTACAAAAACATCAAATAAATTAATATAGTTTTTTTAAATGAGAATTAAATAACATGAATAATATTGTAGCAAATAAAGTATTATCAAAAATAAAACGTTTAAAAATTTGCTATAAATTTTTATTCAAAAATAAAAAATTCGATACTGAATCGGTAATTTATTTTTCATGTTTTAAATAAACAAGTATATTATTCGAAAATGTAATATTTCGATGCATGATGTAATGAACTTTGAATTAAAAACAATCAAAAATCCAGTGATAATTTGGTAATTCGCGAATTTTTCGAAATTTTTCGAATTTCGAATCGAATATTAATATTCGATTCGATTCGATTCGAACGATATTCGCACACCCCTATTAATTAGTTAAAACCCGTCAAATTTAAAACCGTCTTTGTCAATATTAATTAATGGAGGAGCGTTGTCTATATTTGTTGGCGATAGAAAGGATTGCTTGCGTCAGTCAAAAAATGAATGTGAACATTTTTTTTGGTTCGTCAAGCGCGAGCCAATTGTTTCGAGTATCCACTATATTGTAATTTTAATTACAAGTTCTTTTTACTTTTATTCCGGCACAGTGAACTCAATGACCACTAAAAATGCTTACTAAGGTAGAGAGAGACTTTTTTTTAACCATTTTTCGATATATTTTCTGAAAGAGTTATTTTCAATGACCTAGTTGAATGGAATTTTTTAAAAAAAGAATTTTGTAAATGACAGATTCGAGGATTATTAAGGAAAGAGGAGGTATTAAGGAACATATGAAAATGACTTATTACTACATTGAATTTTTTTCGATATATGGAGAGTATTAATCCAATTTTTCAATAGAGCAAAATTTTAAGGATCATTATCAATAAAATAAGTGAAAACTATTCTGTCAAAGTATGTTCAACATGAGCCAGAGTCTTATGACAAACCGTTAGCATACGTTCTTTGGTCAAGAAAGAAATATATTAAATATTAAAAGTTTAATTATTTATCATAAAAATATATGATTAACGAACTTTTGAGCTAATTATTTAATTATAAAATCGGATATGAAATTTATGCGTGAATGTATCAAATTATTACATTAAAAATAAAATTCCCTTTTTAACTATATGTGTTATATCAATCACATTTCAATATTAATTTATCTAGTAGAAAAGACATTTCAGTCGTAAAAGTCATTTGTTACGTTTCATTTAAAAATAAGCCAAACGGTATCTCATGTGACTATGTAGTATGTGTTGCTAACGCCTTTTTAAGTTTATGAACACTATTTATTTATGAACACTAAAGAAACAATTTTTGAAAATTTTTTAAATTAATTAAATAGAAATAATCTGTACTTCAAAAATATAAAAATAAATCCAAAAAAATTTCATCCTATATTAAAAAAGATATGAGACCTCTAATGTATTAATTATGAAGTATGCGCCTATAGAACAACAGCAAAATATCAATTCAAACATGTCAAGAAGGAAAAAGGGCCACGTTTTTGCTTGTGTTTCAAAAATTTGAAAAAAATTAATAAATTCTAAAAATTTTGCGTATTTAACGAACGAGTCTTGAACGGAGACAAATATACCTGAATAGTTCGGGGATTGTAAACAGTGAAAAAAAAAGAGAAAGTTCATCGGGCATAATGAAGAAAAAAAAATTCCAAATTTTCGAGAATATATACCTCGATTATATGGTATCTATTGTTATTCGTCGAGGTCGAGGGAAAAACCGAAGACCGCCTTGATTGTTCGGATTTTTCTACTCAATTTGGAATCAGTAGGCCGGTATAAGTTGTCGGGATAAGACATGTCGGGTCTTGCAAGGTAGTTCGTTACCGAAAAACATTTCGTAGAAATAATTCGACAAGTTCAATTGAGTGTCAGTTCCAGTAATTTTCTATTATACGAAAAGTGAATAGTTTAGTGTTTTTCATTTTTATTATCGTTTCAAAATACTTCAAAAAAACATGTCGGTGTGGATGAAAGTGCTGTCCAATTTATGCAAATAATCTCGATCCCACTATTTTATTCTACATATAGAATAATTTCCCTTACATTAAACGTATGCAGTCTTTTAATTTCGAACGAACATTTTTATAATAACGGTTTTGCTTCGAATAATTAGATTTTTTATCATAAATTATTAGTTCTATATATTTTCATCTACGCATATATATTCGATGGTCCGTTTTTTAACATAATTTTAAAAAATAGAAAAAATATTGAGTTTTGAGTGGTAGTGAAGTGAAGTGCGAGGCCCACGGAACGTATTGAGCAGAAAATTAGGGAGATTCGCATCGTCTCTGTGAATCACCCTTAATAAAGCTGATTTCGTCAAGAGAAAGGTAAGACATGGCTAATTGAAAATTTTATGGATCTATACAAGACCCAAGAAAATTCGCAAATTTTTTGAATTTTTTTCTTTTTTTAATATTAAAAGCTTACTCAACCAGATATTCAATTTTTTAAAAGAAATAAAGTCTGTATATAATCAATTATCAATCAATCAATTATATACAATCAATTAATCGGAATAGAGCGTATAGATTATATGAAATATGCGCCAATAGAAAAATCGCAAAATATCAATTTAAACATGTCGAAGAGAAAAAAGGGGCCAAGTTGTTGCTCGTATGTTTAAAAACAATGTTATTAAAGCATCGAAATCAAATCAATAATTATTCAAACATATATTTTATTGAATACACTCTAATAATAAATAAAAATTTTCATTTATTTTTATCGTAACCCAATCACATGCTAAAAAAATCTGTATAGAGTATAAAAAAAATGTAAGAAAAGTGTGTAAAAGTATCAATAATCAGGGTGATTTGGATTGAGAAGGCAATAGAGTTGACACACTGTCAGGCTGAATCTCAAAGCAAGAATTCAACAAACGACAATAAAATCCAGAAAACTTTCGTATACGAACCGACTCGGCAAGCACGACCTTTCTCTCGACGCGACACGTTGGCCAAGTCGACGAAGAAACGAGAGAGAAAAAGCGAACGAGGAAAAAAATAGGTGGAACAAAAAAAAAAGTAGAGAATAAAAATAAATGATATGGAAGGGATAAAACGGAGAGGAGAGGTTGAAAAAAAAAATAGAGTAAACGAGCGAACAAAACAGGGTATACGAATAAAAAAATGGAGTTTGCCGGCGTAAGGGATGAAAGTGCCGACGTATTCACATTTCAAAGCGCAACGTCACTAGCGAGCTGTCGTACCAGGGATACTCTCTGTCTCCTCAACTTGCTCGAATGAGATAATGCTTCTCCTCTGTGTACATATTTTTACGTGTTGGTGCGTATACTTGTGCGGCTAATCATCTTTTTTTCTCTTATTTTCTTTTTCTTTCTCCCTTACACACTCTTTATTCTTTCGCAGCACGTGAAACACGTTAAACGAGCTCGATAGCAAGGTTTGTTGAAAAAAAAAGAGAGAGGGAGAGAGAGAAAGATCTATGTAAAAACTGGGCTGAAATGCTCCGAGGTGTAACTTTGAAAAAAATAACACGAAAAAGAAATTTGCAGCGATTCATATGTACGAGCTTTTAGTGTGTGCTCAATTGCGTACGCGTCCAACAAATTCAGCAGCTCGTGTTAAATCGTCCAAAACCTTATCGAACGTGCTCGATCGTACGTCACTGATCGAGCTTATTATAAGGCTATGCGAACGAAAAAAAGTATATACTTGTTTTTTTTAAATTAAATAATGCATAAATTATATTGATATCTTTGTGGTATTACGTTATAGAGTGAACATCTCAATAGTTAAATATTTTTAAAAGCTTTTCTGACTACATTTTTTAAAAAAATGTTTTAACGAAATGAATCTATGCTTCAAATTTACATCTAAATTATTTTCTGATATTTTAGCGGTACAAAACTTATCCTATGTCCTAATTTTCATCATCGTCAGCTTTAGAAAGTGTTTTTAGAAATATTTCTAGAAAATAAATGCACTTGAACGTTCGAATGTGTAGGATTTTCCAATATAGTTGGACAGCAAAATTTAACGTTGAATTGTTTACATTATGAAAAATACACTTTTTTGTATTTTAAACACAAAATTTGAAATATTTAAAATAATAAACTATTCGGATGTGTCCAATTATTTAGACGTTTACCTTAATTGCTTCATCATTAGTTAATCGAATTAAATTAATTATTTATGTACAAATGCTGTGTACAATCTCAATAGTTTTTTATTGAACATATTGGTGCAAAACGAAACATTTTTTACATTATTATTATCAAGTTATTATGAATGATTACTATTATCAGCAAGAACGTCTGGACCGATTGGGCAAATATTTGTTTAAATATTCGTAGTGGACTGAATAAGGTTTTAAGAAAAAAAAATTTTTTATTGTAAAAAAAATTGGAAAATTCATGAAAAACTGAAAGTGCTTTATTTTTCTACGGAATTTTTTTTTGAACTCAATACCATAACTCGAACGATGCATTTTTTTATTTCGTTTGCTACACTCCAAGGGTAAAAATAACCCAATTGAATGTTTTTAATTGACGAAAAATGTATAGAAGACCTAGGGAGAAAAATCTGGAAAAACACATTCCTGCATGGATTCAAATAAAATTCCAGCTGGTTTTACATTCGTGTTGTTTCACGATCTGTTACTTTTATTGCTATTCCAATTTACTTCTCTACATGTCCAAATATTACAAATATATTTTAACAAATTAAAAAAAAATGATCAGAAACGATCTTATTGAAATTTATAACTGTTATAATTACACATTTAGAATTACAATACAGATAATTATATTGCATAATTACACACTCATAATTATGTTGTATAATTACTATGTTGTATAATACCATAATTATATGATATAAAAATAAGTATACAAAAACACGCCGTGCTGGATTTGCTCGACTAAAAAATTGGTATTCTGCTTAATATCACAGCTGAGCAAAAAACAGGGATAAAGACAATCCGGGAATATGGAAAATAATAAAAAACACGACTAAGTGCACGGTAGCAGCGAAAATTCAAAAGAGATATAGGAAATGAAAAGGAAGAGAGAGAAAGCCTTTTTTTATCGTTTTTAGGAGTATGAGCGAGCACAGCATAGCCAGAATCGTTTCTAGATCTGATATTTTTATGTATTGGAAGGATCATTCTGGAGGAATAGAGGAGGCGGCTGATAAGTACCGGTGCCTTCAATCGCGTATCGTAAGGTCGGCCATTGCGTTTTCCTTATTGCATATATACGAACGTGCCGAGCAATAAGATTATTGTATTATGGCGAATAGTGGAATGGGGCTGCATTTAACCGAGGGTGATAGAAGGATAGAAAATAGAACGGTTAGATCAGACCGAAAATAATAGAAAGTGAATTACGGTGAAAAGAGAGAATGAGAATTTACACTTACCATACAAAAACACTTGAATGAAACGAAAGCAGATTTGAGAACGAATTAAGAAATATATGAAAATATATTACTATAGAAATATAATACTTTCCCTAAAAAAAGTGTGTTTGTCATAAATTATATAAAAATATATATTTAAATATATATATATGAATTATAATAAAATATCATAACAATATAAATCTAAATGAATGAATTACAAATATTATATTTACATTATATATAAATATTTTCGTGAAATATGATCAATTATTAAATTATAAATAATAAAATAACTTTTTTATTTCTGCAATATAACATTATATAATGTATAAATAAATATATATAAATTATAAAAAAGTATCTAATATTTCTCTTTCTTTAATTAAAAACTAACATATTTCTTAAATAATCGTTTTTTTATAATGTATTATAATTATACAATAATATCGAAGACAATCTTTTAGTTTTTTATTAATGATTTTTGCATTATAATTGATTTATTTTTTTTAATCTGGGAAGCTCTATTATAATTATTGAATAAGTTGAGATTATATCGAACTTATATTAACAATGTTGATGTTTGGTTATTATGTGAAATCCAATGGTTCTCTGAACTCTTCGATGAAAATTTCCCGACGGACCCAGCAGACTATGATCTCGCTTCCTCTATATTTTTTTCCGAAATTGCCAGTTTTCAGTGCGAAATAGAAGTATAGAGGTGCGATGATTCTTTCGGAGGTCTGATTCGTCCCGATGGAGTCCCGAAGTAGAAACAGCGAGTACGTTGTAATTAAAAATGTGTATAAAAAATAAATGAATTTTTCTGGAATCAAACGTTCGGAAAGTTTTCCTGCTGCAAAAATTTTAACAAAGATATTGGCGATTGAAAATTCGACCTTGTGTCCTTAAAAAAACATTTTTGCACAAAAGTAACTCTTTGCAAAAATAAGAAATATGTATATTATCCGTCATAGTAATTCTTTTTTACTATTATTCCTACTATCAAAATTGAAGTCAATTAGTAGGAGATTAAAATGGAAAAAAAATTCGTTTTTATAGTTTATTATAGTTTTTGTTTGTTTGTTAAAGTTTGTTATAGTTTATTATAGTTTATTTTCTAGAAACTTACACGGAGAGAATTTTACACGACAAATTACTATATTGAATATTACTGTGGTGACTGTTTGGAAATTCTTAGGATTTTTAAAATAAAAAATATAGCTAGTTTAATCATTTTTAATTATAATTCCTATATGTTTCGTATTTAAAAAAATCCTTATCCTCATAAAGTTATCTCCGTGCAGTTAATTACTATAAATATATAAAAATAAAAAGTATTAATTAAAAAAAAATCTCGCGAGGTTGCAAATAGTTGCTTTTGCAACTATATCTAAAACAATTTAGTAAGAATTCACTATTTAGTAAGCATCGAATAAAGTTTAGAACGAAGCTGAAAGTGTCCGAAGACGGGATTGAAATGATCGATGGAAAAGGAGAGCACTGATGTTTTTCCATCAGATATCGTTCAAGTTTTTATTCAAGCAATTTCAAACTTTTTGCCGGCAGTGTACGAGTAAGAACGAGTAAAAGTGGAAGACCTCTTTACTTCTTTTCCATCGAGATCGGGAGATAAAAAATTGGGGGTGGGAGGGTGGGTGAAATAGAAAACGAAGCCATCGAACGATATTCCGATATCGAATCGTATCGCGAAAACCGGAAGAAACTGCGAGTGGGAGGCTGGATATTGTTGCTCCGTGTTCAGCCACAATAACGTCATTATCCTGTCGGGCTTCGAAGAAAAAGTGCAAAAGGAGCAACTCCGAAGAATACGAAGATTCGCTGATTGGTGTTATTTTACGATGCCTTTTTTTTCATCTTCTCATTCCGCTGATTGTACACCCTCCGAGTAATTTCGCCCTTCGTTCGTAAGGACATCACGTTCCAATTCGTATACGCTGGCTGATAAAAAAAAATTCGTTGCCAACGACAATCTGTGTTTTCGCCCTTCCAGAATCACTATTTTTTTCTTCATCCTCGAATCATACCTGAGAGATGATTGATAGTGGAATTTTTCTTTGTCTCTTTCGCCTCTGCCTCTTTTTTCTTTATTTCTTATAGGGTTCAAGGTAAATTCAGGCTCTTGAAGATACGTGTTCGACATGAAAACTAGAAACATCATTAATTATTTCTCTTTTTTACTTGGAGCTTCATGAGGCAAAATTTTAAAAATTAAAAAAATATTGATAAGCCAATTGAAAAAAAATCTTTTTTCTTACTTTCTTAGGCTTCAAGGAAAATTTAGGCTCCTGAAGAAACGTGTTCGACTAAAAAACTAGAAACATGTTTGATATCATTATTGATGATGTTTGATATTATTATTTCACATTTTTATTTGTAATATTTCATGCGGTAAAAATAAAAAAATAAAAAAAAATACTCAAATAAAAACAAAATGTTTTTTCTTACTTTCTTAGGCTTCAAGGTCAATTCAAGCTCTTAAAGAAACGTGTTCGACATAAAAACTAGAAACATGTTTGATATCATTATTGATGTTTGATATTATTATTTCACATTTTTATTTGTAATATTTCATGCGGTAAAAATAAAAAAATAAAATAAGCAAATAAAAACAAAATCTTTTTTCTTACTTTCTTAGGCTTCGAGGTAAATTCAGGCTCTTAAAGAAACGTGTTCGACATAAAAACTAGAAACATGTTTGATATTAATTATTTCACATTTCTTTCGAACTTCATGTGCGGCAAAAATTAAAAAATTTACAGTCTATAAAACGTGTATACTACTATGAATATATACAAAAAAAAATTCATAAAAATTTCATATCTTATTAAATTCATATTCAAGGCCAATGTAAAAAAATTTTCCGTAGCAAAAAGCAAAATATTAAAAATCTCACTATAACCTTACAGTTTGTTAACTCTTGCACCATTCGGTAAATCGATTTTAAAGTCAACAAATTTTTTGCTATGTTCAAAAACAACATACCAAAAAATGCGTTTAATTCTCATACTTAAAAAATAAAAATCGTTGATAAATCCTTAAATTGCAAATAATAGTTACAAAATGTTACTGTACTAAATTCAAAAATAAAATTTACAAAAAATGAAACCTACAGAATGTGATATGAAATGTTTATATACACATACAAATTGTATGTATAAAAAAAATATATTTCCGCAACAAAATGAGAAAGAAAAATAAGGGAAGAAGAGAGAGAGAGAGAGAGAGAGAGACGGAGCAGGAGAAAACAAAAAACTCAGACTGTCGGCAATCCAATGTGAATTTTCTCGCTTCGTTCTGTGCGACAATTTCTTCTTTTTTTACGAGCAGTACGAGACGTCTCGATGCTCTTCCCCCTCCCCCCTCTCTGCACTCCGCAATCTCTCGTTTCCACTCTTCTCCCCCTTGTTCCATTTCGCGTACAGCGAAAAGAATTCAGCGGGAATCTTCCACCTTCCGAGGGGAAGGAATCATTTTCGTCCCCCTCCGCTGCATAAGTGGAAACACGAAGAGAATTATGCAGTTACGTAAATTATAAGTGGACTGCAGAAACGGAAATGGCTTTTTCCGTAACGTGCACCGAAATGCAGTTTGCTTTTTCTTCCCCTCCCCCCATTTTTTTCTCGAGAGTAGAAAAAAAATATAGAAAGATTGGGTGCTCGAGACATATTTTGATCCTTGCAAGAAGATTCATTCGTCTCTGCTAATTTTAAACATATTTTTCAAAATTATTTTTACGTCGAGGAGGTTTTTATATATTTCGTTTCGTCGGTGAAATTTTTATTTTCGAAGCGTACGAAAGGGGGGAGGAATGTTTTTTTGTTTCTGAGACGAGAGAGGGCGGATGAAATGAAAATAAAAAGTAAAATGAAATAAAATGTAGTAGAGGCAACGCAGAGGAGAAACATAAATTCGAGAAGAGTGCGGTTATTCTTTGCTTCAGCGCGAAAGTCGCGCCAAGAGACAAAGAATTTAAGGGACGAAAGAAAACTAATGGACAGCGTAAATATCCGTAACGTCAGGTACAGAAACGGTAATGTTACTTCGCGGAGTATCTCCGGGACTTTTCGACCAATCGTCTACAGGATAACCGATATTTTACCTATCATCGATTAACTTTCGACCTTTGTACATTTTATTTTATTTTTTTACTCACAATTATCATGTTTTACGAATGAGTATTTTGCTGCAAAATTTACGAAAAAATTAATATTACATTCGTGACAAAGTTCAAAGAGCTTTCGTTCGCGATTTTTCGATGAATTTAAGCAATATATTTTTTGCTTAAATATATTTAAGCAAAGTACATTTTTAAGCAAAGTAATATATAAGCATAAGCAAAGTTCAAAGCAAGGTACATTTTCTTCTTCAAAACAGGGAAAATATAATAAATTATCGATCGTATTTTGACTTTTATTCAAATTGTATTTATTTAATTTATTATTTTATATTATTTTTTGTTTAATATAATTTTCGATATGTTGTTGAAAAATGTACGAAAAATAGTTGTGTCAAGTTTTAAAAAAAATCACTATACAGTTTCAGAGTTATTAGAATTTGAATTCTTTGAATTTTAACATTATTGTTTCTTATGTAAAATTCATACATTTGCCCTGAATACTCATAAAAAATGATGATGTCACTGTTAAATTTATATTAAAGTTTGATATATACAGTGTTGATAACAAGTTTCAAATTTGAAAGGTTTTCATTAAATTTTTTCATTTTTAATTGTTTGATCTATAAAAAGTGTTGAAATTGTCGAAGAGTGTGATTGAACTGATCAATATACAACAGAAAATTTTTAAAATAAATTTATGAGAAAAGTATGCAGTCAAAATTTCTCTAATTTATTACAAAAAATCACTTTTATTAATTCTTTTATTAGGCCCATGTTGTCCCAAAATATTTTTAGTATTTGGAAATTTGAGGGGGCCCATTTTGCCCCTTCCCTCCCCTAGATTTTGGTTAAGGAATTTATTGCAGGCATGGGGTAGTGAGTCGTGTACGTATGTTTCGTGCGGCAGATTCTGTACACGTATTGGAGAAGAATTGCACGGAAGGGCCGGGAGACAAGAGTTGGCGATGCGTGTAAATGCTTTCCGCACACGCTTCCTCTAATTGCGCCTCTAATTCAACGAAGACGCGAGCCGCACACAACGAGCTCAAATTCTACCGAGAAAGCTACGTTCTGCCTACACAAACCCTATCATCCGCCTGTTGAAGCTTTATTCCTCCCTCTCCTCCTTTCTCTTTTCCCTTTATTTCTCTTACGTTTATATATCTATATTTATATATGTATTTATCTTCGCCTTTGCTCCGGACCATTTTTCTCTATTTACCTCCCACGTGTTACCGTTTCTTCATTGTTTCTTTTTTCTTTCTTACTCTCTTCTTATTTTCTTCCCTTCTTGTTTTTATTTCCAAAGCCAGCGAGGTCTTTCATCCTTGCCTCTTTTTTTTTCAAGATTTCTTACTTGGAATGTTTTTGTTTGATTTTGGATTTTTTATACATTCTTGGCTCGTCTTGAATGTAGATTTTGATTATTGATACGAATCTTTCATGTTTTGTGTCTTCTATAACTTTTATGCTTGTTAATTCAGTTAATGTAATAATTTGTTAAAAACTAAAGACGTATTGAAAATATTTTTTTTTAATGTGATAATATTGAGTAAATTTTTGGTATGTTGCATTGAAATAATTTTAAGGCAAATTTGAGATCGCTTTACTGAATAATTTAAGAGTTGTAAAATTCCAAAGTTATTGAGTTTTTAAATTGTATGTTAGTGAAAATTCGAACATAAATATGAGATTTGTGATTTTTTTATACACTCGCAGTAAAATCTACTTATTTTCTAGACAGTAATCTCAAAATGTTTTTACACAACTTTTTCCATTTAATTGTTTAAAAAATGAAATTTTTTTAAATATTTAATAAAATATTGCCAATTGATAATGAAATAAAAATACAAATATACATAATACATATATTAGCAACTTTTAAATGAAAAGTCTATTTTTACGGATGAAACGTTAAGAATTTATCTTTTGCTAATATTTTTATTTGGAGATTCGAAGATTATCACTGAATTTTTGGAAATTAAATTAAATCATTTAATTTAGTTAATTTAATTTTTTTCTCTCTATTTTTTTAAAATGAAATGGTCTGGACTTTCATCAATATCCCAGAGAACTATTGTCAAATTCGCCATTAAAGTATCAAAGTTCTAGTTTGGGCCAAAGCGAACGAGTTAGCTAAATATTATACTTTATGACAAGATATATCAAAAAAAGATCAGCAATGACAGCAAAAAAAATAAGCTGAAAAAAAAGAGAAGGCACTCATGCATAAATTTTTTAATTATCTCAAGTGAAACGTACAATAGTCCTCTCGTCTATCAATTTAAAATATTATTATAATCCCAGTCTTTTAGAATGTGAAAATGATTGGATTTTTTCTAGTATCTTTTTTCTCTTCATTTTTTTTCCACTCAACTTGACTTGAGTGTTTTTTTGCTCGTTTTTTCTTCCGTTTTTTTCGTAATTTTCCCTTTGTCGCGTTAACACGCATGTTCGATCGTGTAGAGCAGCAGGGTGTTAATAATTGAGTTTAAATTCGAATATTCTAACACCAATGGAAGTGCTAGAACATTTTATATACATGTGTTTTTATTTAATTCTCTATTTTCAAATGCTACTGATCTCTTTTTACAGTTTATGAAAATTCATTTGTTTTTACTGGTTTATCAAAATTTTCTTTCTTTAATTATTGTTTTCAAAATATTTAATTAAAAAAACAAGTGAGAAAGCAAGATAGCTATCGATTAATTTTACAGTTTATGAAAAATAATTTACAGTTCATGAAAAATAATATCTTTCCACAGTTTATGGAAAATAATTTCTTTTTATAATTTATGAAATATAAATTCTTTTTACAGTTTGTGAAAAATAATTTCCTTTTATATACAGTTTATGAAAAAGTAATTTATTATTGCTGCTAATAAAAAAAAATAATTTCTTTTAAAATTATTGCCTGAAAAATATTTAATTAAAAAAAGAAACAAGTGAGGAAGCAAGATAGCGTTTCTGGGGTGTAACTTTTCCATCGTCTAGTTCAAAGTTTCAACGAGTGTTTCTTTTTCTGTGGTGTAAAAAACGAAGCTTTGGACTTTTGATGTGGAGATAAGCCACGATCGCAGTCTCGACGCTCGGTTCAATCACTCCGGATTGCTTTTGACCGAGTCCTCGAAAAAAGATGCGAAACATGTTTAAAAAGAGTTGAAAAGGGAGGGATGGGGGAGAGGGAGAAAATATGGTACGTCGCACGTTCGCGGGCTCTTTCAGACCGAATTCAAATCAGTCGAGTGGCGTGCCCACTGCACGCTCTGATAAGAATAATATCGCTATTTCTGTAACGTAATAACAGCGATGAATGGCTTAGTGAAAAGCACGCGAATGCTATTAACCCTCGAACCCTTTAATATCTTTTATCGCCGTACGATATTCCCGTGGAAAATCTCCATCCGAATAACACATTTTTAGATTGCATTTTTTCCTATATTTAAATTAAAAGTATATACTCTTAAATCAATAAAAAAATTGTTACATTATTTTAAACGTAATCTTATATTTACGTTTATAGATTCATCAAAATTGTAAAAAAGCTATATGCTTATAGAGTTGGAGTTAAATAATATTTTTAATAATTTTGATAATAATTGAATATATTTTATTAAAAAAGGTTTAAATATACAATCGTTCACTATTTAAAACTACTAATTATTAAAGATGTTTATTATATTTTTATTTGGATCGTTATAAAATTAGTATTTACTTTTATTAGTTAATATTCTACCAAAGTATATATCTAGTTATATTTAAATAATTATTTCAATAATCATAAAATATAATTTCACGAAAAAAGTTTTTGAAAATGTAAAATGTTATTATTAATTTTTTATCAAATCTTATATTGATCTGTAGATTGTCATAAATAAGCATGTACATTCATTCATGAAAATTCTACAAAAATCTAAAGATACGTTTGAATAATAATTCAATTAATTTAAATTATAATTGTATGTATTTTGATTCAAAATTTTTTTAATAAATGCATATGTCGTTTATTCAAGTCATTAATTAATTTTTTCAAAACATCTTTTTTTTATATCCAGATACATTTATTCATTAAATTCTTACAAAAAGTATCGAAATATGGTTGAATAATAATTCGAACAGTCTAAATCATTAGCAAATATAATTTCATTCATATAATGTTCAAGAATATGCATTATACATTAAAATGATTAACTTTTCAATCCTTTTTTATTTCTAGATAACTATAAATTAGTATATACATTTATTCATTACAATCGTACAAAAGGTATTGAGATATGTATAGTTAAATATTAATTCTCATAATCTGAATCATTAGCAAATATAATTTAATTCAAAGAATATTTTAAAATATGTACTATTAACTAAAATCATTAATTCTTCAATACATACCTTATTTTATTTATATCAAGATGGTTATAAATTATTAAATACGTTTATTTATTAAAATCGTAAAAAAAGTAGTCAAATACGTTTGAATAATATACAATTTAAATAATTTAAATCCTTACCAATTATAATTTCATTCACCAAATATTTAAGCATATTCAATTTTCAATTTTCCAGTGTGATTCACACTGGATTGCAATCGTCTAAATATAAATAAAAGGTATACATTGAAGAATTAATAACTTTTGTTGAAAATTGAATATTCTTAAATATTTGCTGAATGAAATTATAATTGGTAAGGATTTAAATTATTTAAATTGTATATTATTAAAACATATTTGACTACTTTTTTTACAATTTTAACAAATAAACGTATTTAATAATTTATAACCATCTAGACATAAATAAAATAAGGTACACTTATTCATTAAAAATATAAAAAAGTATAGAACTGCGCTTGAACAATAATTTGATATAACAAAGTTATAACGCCAAAAAAGATCCAATCCGATTTCGAGTTAAAACAAGTGCGAACTTTTTTCACTTTTCCTTTTTCCATTTGTTCCTTATGATAATAAGTGTTCGGTATTTTTGCTTTGCCGAGAGTTGAGAACCCGGCAGGGTAGCAAATTAAATTTCTGGCCGGAATGTTGAGCAGGAATAGGTTGCTCTTGAGCCGATTAGACAAGTTTCCTTCACGCTTTCGTAGTTCCATTACTGGCTGCTTCTACTTGTTGTGCTTTTCACGCTTCTCCGATATAAGCTCGTGGCTTCGTCGGGGTGTATGCTTCATCGCTAATTTGCAGCGGTATCTCATGAATGTATGAGTGCCCCTTTAGCCTTCCCCACCCCCACCCCCCTCCCTACACCCCTCACACCCCACCCCTCATCCCCTACACATACTGCCCACCTTGAATCCTCATCGTTTAACCTCGAGACTTCCGACGAGGAATTTCTTGAATATTTCCACCCCCGGAAGATTCAAATTGATATTTTGATCGATAAACCGTGCATAATTCGCAAGTCTATCGTAGAAACAACAAACTTCTCTGTAACTTTGATTGTACACCTTTGGAGCTGTAACACGTTCAAAGAAATAAGATAAACGTCGAGGTTCAACGTCTGAGATTTCATTTGACTTTGTGAATTTATTCATTTTTTTATGTTTAAGGATAAAAATATCTGCCTTGAATTTAAGTGTAAATTATTGTATTATTTATTTCAGTGATCCAAAGTATATCTTGTGTCTCGAGGGGCGAATCAACTGGAGTTTAAAAAAAAATCGACTTTTTTTTACCAAGTAAGTGATTCTGAACTTCTTGAATGAGTAGGGTGCAGAGTTTATTATCAATTATTAAATTTTTTCTATTACAATTTCGAAACATTTTCTAAGGGCATTTCCAATATTTTAAGGTGTAAACAAGGGTAATTAGATAGAAATATTTTGTTATTATAGACATTATTGGGATTACCTTTCTAATAATTAACTGATTATTAAGAAAGTATTATTGTATAGGTCAATGATCATTTTAATAATAAATTTAATTTGAAAATATGCAATTGTAACACGAAATCTTATCAACATATTATTTATTATCGTTAATTGATATTAACGACGACAAAGTTAATTGGCCGATATGTATCGAAATATTTATCTTTTTATGGCTTATTCACAACAAATTCTGCTTGTATGTTCCTCAATTAATGAAAATTTTTCAAGAACCAATAACGTACAGTATCATGTAAACAATAATTATAAATTTTCCTCAAAGGTAGTCAATTGACTATTGAGTGCCAGCAAGTCCTTTTTAAACAGGTTTTTCTAAGAACACGGTTTTTCAAAATTGCATACTTATACTTAGGAGGATTCAAGAATTCACTCCCTTACGTATTAAAATTTTTAAAAATCTCGTTTAAATAATTACTATTTTTCAGAAATTTAAGGTGTTTCATTCAGACGCTTTTCAATCATACATATCCTATATTAAAAACGACATGAGACCTCTAATCAATTCATCTGAATATAAAGCGCATTATGCGGAGTGCATTAAATTTTAGCTAATCTCTACTCATAAAAAAAATGCAACGTGCGCTACTTTCGAAATAATGACCTTGATGTTTGAAACATTAATTTCGTCATGCTAAAATTTTCAGGAATTCCCTATTATAAATTCGATATCGTCGAGGACACGAAAAGATATCGTCACTTGAAATTTTGACATTTTCCTATTTTCGATTGTCAAAAAATCAGGCTGGAGGTCCTCGAACACGCTAAATTTTCGCAGCTCATATGAAATAAATTTG
>JAPYYW010001966.1:0-23971 GCA_030522545.1 Cremastinae sp. A BG-2022a | reverse complement strand
TATTCTTTTAAGCTCGCCGTAGCCGGCGTTCTTATTGAGAGGTCTGCGTGTAAACTCACTCGAGCGTAACTCGAGCTCGAGGTTCGCGTTAGAGTGGGGAAAGCGCTCGAGCACGGATTAGGGGAACCGTTCTTATTGCCGCCGTTCTTAATGGGAGGTCGTACTGTATTTAACACGGGCTCTTATGGGAGAGCACTGAAAATTAGGATTTTTAACACACTAAATATCTAAATTTCTACTCAATTTCATATCAAAGAACGACTGTACCAATTTTCAACAAAATCGTAAATAATCGATAAAATAACTATATAGAACTACATTAATTATACTTTTCCTAAAATTCAAGGTGTTATTTCCTGGTCACCCGGAGTAACAGGCGAGCTGATATGCGGTCTCCTCGGTCTTCCGGTTGTTCTTCTCGGTCTGGGTCTTCTGATAAGATCGCACTTCCGGGATACTCAGCCGCCCTACCAGAACGTTCCACCGCCCGAAGCGCACAGAGAAACGTGCCAGAGATGAATCTTCCATAATTAAGAAAAACACTGATACCAAAAAACCAAAAAAAAAAGAGAGAGAAAGAGAGAAAAGGTAAGCGTACGAATCTCGACAGAAAACAAAAAAAAAAGAAGAAATTCATCCAGTCGTTCACGATCGTGTGAGATTCCAACTTGTGGCGTTGAAATAACTATAATAAAAGAAAGGTAGCAACAGTAAAAACTGATGTCATTTTTTCGAGTCTCGATTATCGCGATAAAAATGATTATGGAACGAGCTCGAAACCGAGAGAATATTTATTCGCGAGAGCAACGCCACTCGTTTTGTAACTTGTAATATTGCGAAAAAAAAAGAAGTAAACTTACGATAATTGGAGTCACGCAGAAGTTATTGCCGATTTATATTTTATTTTGATATATGATGCAATTGAGAATACATTTTATATTTCCGACGATTGTCTCAGCGTGCCCAGACAGCGAGCGAGTGCAATATTATTATTAAAAACATATACTCATTTTGAAAGAAAAAGTTGATGAATAAAAGTTAAATAAAAATGGACAAAAAAGTGAATGAGAACACTGCTAAGGGTTTAAAATATGTCGAGGTTAGTGGAAAGCGAGTGAAAGTAGTTTTTTAGACTTTTTGGAAATTAAATGCAAATTTTTAAAACCCCATTGACTCCTATTTGCCGAATCGAAGACACTTTGTTTGTACAAGATAGAAAGGCAACTTTTTTTTCGACATTTTACAGAATTTTTCAGTTCAGAGGTAGTTTTTTTTTAATAGACAATTTTTTTATAAGCAATTTTTTTTATCGTGAGAACGAGTAAACATTTTTTTAGTAAAAGTCAGAAAGTAGAATTCCATTTATTTCTATGTAAGTGAACAAAGTGCTCCAGCTTTTAAGACTCTACGTCCATAGGCTCGTAAGCCAAATGTATGTAAAAAAAAAGTATTCATCGAGAATAAGCGTAGTCGTCGATATTTGCCAAAAGTTAACGGACACTCCGGTATTCGTCGCTGTGATTTTTAAAAATGAGAAAACAAAGTGAAACAGAGATGAGAATGGTAGTAGAAAAATGTTGATGGCATTGAGGTAGTAGTCTCGCGTCAGTTCCGAAATTTAACCCTAGGACACTATCTGTATGAGACAAATATCCCACGCTGGGGTTACACTAACCCTAGCACTTTAAGATACTTCTCTTGGTACAGTCAAATAAAAAATAATCATCTTGATTTTTCTGACGTTGAAAGTAATTTGCGAGAATAAGTTAATTAAAAAAAGTTGTTGCTGATTGACTAAAGAACAACATACTCTAAATTCAATGTCATCCAAGGCTACATGATTTAAAAAATTTTGAAACAATTTTATGTCAGATTTTTTTTTAAAAATAAACGAAGTTCCTTTCTTGTTATATAAAAATCTGTGCAAAATTTTAAAAAGTTTCACCATTTAGAAGTCAAAATATTGAAGGTTGAACATTGTAACATCAAACACGTGTTTTTATGGAACAACAGGAAAAATCATGATTTTTAACAATAAATATCGTGACTTTTACGTGGTAAAGCCTTTTTTAAATCTGGACCACATATTCAGATCACATTCAAGAAGATTTGTCCAAATTCATTTTTCACAAAAATTACCTTAAATGGACGTAGCCGACTCTTTATTTGTCGTACGGAGATTTAATTTTTTCATTTCATCGTTCAAGTCCTGAAAAATGAAATGAACTACTAGAAAAAGATCTCATATTTGATTTGTATCGAGAAAAAGGCAATTGAAAAAGCAAAATTTTTGAAATTTCAAGATCGTAGAAATTTTCTGGGGTTTGGGAAACCCCTGTGTAGGGTCCTAGGGTTAATTTGCACAAAAGTCTCTCTGACATTTTGCTTTTTTTACGGTTATTAGCCTGGAAAGAGAAACTTGAAACGACTTTTTGGTTGTCAAACATCACAGCACGTTGTCAAAGTTCTAATTCTTAGAGGTACCTTTACAAATGCAAAAAAAGATTGATTTTTTTATCAGAAATATCAGAAACATTTATCTGATATTTCGAGACAATGGTGCCAAATTTTAGACCAAAATTGCTTTTCATGGAAAGTCGTAAATTCTTTTTTTACTTTTATTATTTAATTTGTAAATAATGAAACAATCAAATTATTGATAAAATATGCTCAAGTTGACAATAGTCAAGCTAAGACACAAAAAATTAGCAACTTTTTAGCAAGAGGCAAAATTTTACAAATTGAACGTCGATAATATACTTTTTGCTGAAAATCTCCGAATTAAACATGTTTTAAATTCGATTTTTCAAATTGTTGTACCAGTTTCATGTGAAAACTATTCCATTGATTTTATTCTCTTCTATTTGAATATTATAATTTTTTTGATATTAGTCAAAAAAAGTTTTTAAAATTGCAATTTTCATTCAAAATTCATATAATATATGTGCAAAATTTAATACATATTTTTCATTTTCTTAATATTAACATTAAAACAACGAGTATTTGAAGCAAAAATGATGAATTAAATCAATTTCGTATAGAAATAACGAGCTCCAGTCTGTACATTTTTTTCTGTACATGAATTGGGAAAAACCCTCAAATATTTCATAAAGTTCGAAGAAAAAAAAATTCTTTCCATAACAAAAAATCGACCAAATCGTTAAATTTTTCGACTTCCAAAGGTATCTCCTCTTTATAAAAAAATTTTTTTTTAATCTCTCAAGAGTGTCTCATAAAAGAAAAGTCAATCTCATCGAAACTTGTCTATAGTGAGTCATCCCCAATATTTTGAATATTCGCTTTAATTTTCATGGGATTCACATGATAGAATATTGACACGTGTCTGCGAGACGACTACCTTGAATGGTCACTAGATTAAGTAAAATACCTCAATTCCATTTCGCCATTTTGACACCTGTCACGTTGGTGTAAAAAATTATGTATTAAATAATATATATATTGAATACTCGTTCATGTGAGTTTATTCTCAGCGATAACTATTTTTTCGAGTATTTCGTGTATATTAATATAGAATCGTACGAAATTGTAGAGAACACGTGGATGTTTGACGAAACATTAAAAATTTTGGATACGTGAAAATATTTAGCGAGGCGTAGAATTTCCACCCGAGCATTTTTAGTCTCACTTTTTCATCATTTTTTTAATCAACATTTTACATAAAATACCCCGAAATTTATTTATCGATAATTTTAGAGTAAAATAAGTCAATGTCTCATCAGTATTTTTTAGTGCCAAATTCTACATTTTTCACTGAACTCACAAGTGATGTCGAAGTTATTGGCTCGTTCAGGAAAAACCTCGAGAGAGTCAATTTTTATTTTCGATTCGTTGGGAATAGATTATTTTAGGAAAAATAAATAAATAAATATATATTGATGAATAGGATTATGTACACAGTCGCAGTTTGACCCATCAATTTATTTGTCGTTCGAAGGGACATCGTGTGTGTCAAAATAATCGTTAAAATTAGAGAGTAAGTGTCAAATGTTAAAAAATGCGCAAAATGTGTGTATATTCTGTCGACAAAATGCGTACGTCCAAATTTTTTATAACGACAGTTGTAACTAGCTAGTTAAATGGAACAAAAAAAAGAGAGAAAAAGAATTGACGTTAGAGCATTTTGTGAAAGAAATCTCAGAGAGGGGGAGAGAGAGAGTCCATAAACAAAAAATAACAATGAACAATAATGAAGTCCGAGAATGATATTTGAAATACTCAGATCAAAGATGAAAACGTTGATCCGATGAAAAATACTTGGAAGAGAATTTTATACGAAAAAATATAATGTTTTTGTAATAACGCGACGACAGTCCTAAAAAATTTTTCTAAATTTTACTGTTGAACAATTTTTAGTCAGACATAAAAATAAACTATTTTTATGGAGGTAAATTTTTTAATTTTTTCATGAAACCATATGATAAATATTAATGAGAAATAAAAAATTCTATTTGTTTTCCATTGATTAGAAAAAAATATTAGAATTGTTATTTTATTTCAAAGAATAGTAATTTTTCATATAATTTTCATTGTATAATTACGATAGTATGACAAAAACATGATAATTTTTAGTATAAAATTCTTCTCGTAAAAGAAAAGAATTAAAATAAACAAAAAATAAAAATGTATGCAATTTTTTTTTCAAATCACTCAGTGACTTAGGAATGTGTTGCACATTTCGATCGTACAAAACCTGGAAAATTCGAAGCTGGAACACACGAATAAACGACAAAGTGAATTCGAAACGCTTTAAAATATTCGAATTTCGTTCTCGAGTAGAAAGATGCGAGGAACGATTTTCGATGATAGTTTGTTTTTCCTAAATTTATTGTGTACCATTTTGCAAAAAAAAAACGAAAGGAAAAGCTAGGTCGATCAAATCAGAGCTCATATTTTTTCGAGGCTAGATATGTTCGTAACGACAAAAGTAATATAAAGAGAAAAAAAAACAAACGAAAAGATTCCTAACACAAGAAGTGCCAGTCTGTAGGCATTTAGGGACAATCAAACGATGGACATCAGTCGATTCCAAACTGTTTCGATTCTCAGTCGACCCTATTCTAGAAACGAGAATCAAAAAATTAACCGAAATTCGTCCTCCATGACAACGATTACTACCTTAAATTTTGCAAAACCTTACATTTTAGGATGTTGTGTCCAAAATTGAAAATGATGCAAAATTTTGTTAATTTAATTTATAATTTACATTTTTTTTAATTCGTAAATATAAATAAAATTTTTATATACGATTAAATATTACTTCAAATAATTTTTAACAAACTATACATGTAGTCTTGGAAAATGATACTAGTTTATTAGGAAGTTCATTCTTCTAAAAAAACTCTGCATTGATCTTGACGAGAAATTCAAATGCTCATATTTATTTATGGTATTATTCAACTATGATATTTATTTGGAAATAATTAATAACGTGATAAATTATCCATGTTGTTTATAGTAATTAAAATATTTAACCATTTCCATGTTATTTAATGTTTTGAAATTATTGTTGCAATACATAAAAGTTTTATAAAAATTCATTTTCATAAAATCCACAAGATACATAGTCCTTTCTGATAAAAGCATACGGTAATTTCAAAAATTTCTATAAATAAAAATATTTTATAGAAAAGTATGCTTTCAGATGAATCTTCCATCGCTATCAACATTGCTACATATTATTTTATTTTATAAAATATTAATATAAAATATAAAATATAAAATATTATTTGATAAAATATCGTAAAATAAGAGCTCCAAAACTTTTGGAATAACATGGACTCAGCATTCTTGAATAAACTTTAACCTCGATTGTCATTTTTCGAAAAAATTCGAAGGGATAATCGATTTTCATCGCTTGGTTGTTCTTAAACTTACTCGTAATCCCAAAATTCATTGATGGTTCCATCTTTTGTCCCTCTGACAAGAGAATGCCATATTTTTTTAAAGTCGAGCTTATTAAAACTTGGAAAAAAAACAGAATTCAATAAAAAAATGCACTTAGAGACTTGCACCACGAAAAACTCATCTCGATCGTGACTGAAAAAACCTTCTCGATATCCAAATCTCTCTCGTTCCTAATTTCCTCACCGACCATCGCGGACGATCTCGAGGACCAGATTTGAAAAAAAAAACAAGAAGAATGTCGAAAATGAATCTCGAATCATTCAGAATGAAATTTTAAAAAAATTCTTTGATAAAAAAATCATGTGTCAATTTGATAAAATTTGGACAATTGTCGCATCGTCCGTTGATTTGGCGTACTTTCTGCGAACAAAAAAAAAGAAAAAAATTTCGCATACACAACTGTCGCCTGTTCTGTATATCTTCGAAAATCGTATATAATGTAGAATTTATGATAGAGAAAAAAATCTATAGATGAAACGAGAAATAAAGAAAAATCTGCTCAACCGGACTCTGTTTTCCGACAGTGACGAACTCGTTTTGCGGTATAAATCTTCACTGTCAAATCTATCGAGTACACGTATTCAATATTTATATGTAAATAATGTATGTACAATATAAGAAGCCAAAAATAATATTTAAGGATCGTTGTCACCATACTTATAGCCGAATTTCAGAAAGTATTCTCAGCAGAGATTTCCTTCGATAGAAAAGAGCCAAAAGTTCCTAAAAAATACAACAAGCTTTTAATTTTTTCAAAAAAACTTTGTTTCTTCGATTTTAAGGATGTATGAGGGATATTTTTTAAAAATATGAGAATTTGATTAATTTTTGATACTTTTGTTTTTCGGTGTATGAAAAAATGTTGTGCCAAATTTGAAATCGCTTTTACTGAAGTGATTTAAGAGTTATCACAATCCCTAAGTTGTTGAAATTTAACACATTTCTTATGGAGAATTTAGTAAATTTTTATTCAATGAAAATGTTTAAATATGAGATTCTGATGTTTTTTTTTCATATGTTCGAAAAAATGTTCATTCTGCATAGACAGTAATTTCAAAACGTTTTACTAAATATTTTTTATTGATTGTTTAAATAATACAAACTGTTTAAATTATTATTAAAATATGCTCAAGTTGCTAATAGATAGTCAAACTAAGACTCAAAAAATTAGTAATTTTTTTTTAGCAAATTCCAGAGTCTGGATTTTTCGAATATAACGTTAAGAATTTACTTTTCCCATGCATCTCTCCCTGATGGGACAGACAATCCCAGAAAAAAGTAAATTCTTGACGTTAAATTTATAAAATCTAGACTCTGGCTTTTACTAAGAAGTTGCTAATTTTCAAGATCTTATTTTAACTATCGATTTGTAACTTGAGCATATTTTAACGATAATTTAAACATTTTATACCGTTTAAACAATTAAATAATAAAATTTAGTAAAACGTACTGTCTGTATACAACATGAACACTACTACGAAGATATGAAAAAAAATTCAAAAGAATCTCATATTAAAAAATTTATATTCAGTACAAAATTACAAATTCTCTATAAGAAGCAATGTTAAATCTTAGCAACTTTGAAATTCGATAACTCTTAAATCATTCAGTAAAACAGCTTCAAATTTGGCACACAATTTTCTCATATGCTTAAGAACAAAATACCAAAAATTGATCAAATTCTCACATTTTTATAAATATCGCTCATGCATCCTTAAGATAAAGTTTCCATTTTTTTCAATTAACATAAAAACAGCTTTAATAAATGACTAAAAATGTTGGAAAATAATGGACTGTATCTATGGTGAGGAGATTCTTAAAAAAAAGGAAGAATATTCCCAAAAAAACATGACGAGGTGAATGGACCTCTCTCGTGTTTTGAAATAATTGTCAGCGTAATGATGAAAACCACAAATATATACAGTTCGAAAATCCGATCCAACTAAAGTGCATATAATAACTGAGTAGAATGTTTGTTACGTACGTGTAAACGGGAAGCCAATTATTTATAATAATTCATTGGAGTAGCTGATGAGGCTTTAGAGCAATGAAAGATGACACTAATTTTAGATTCATTCGTAATAATTGTTGAACCGTTCGTAAAAGAAGAAAAGGAAGAAGAATAAAGGAATGGAAAATGGGGAAAAATGACGACATTCGTGATAAACGATAATGAGATCGATAAAAATAATGTAAGATCGCTTGGTGTCGTTCGTCGACCTCGTATAAAAGTATTTCTGTAACTCTGAAATCACGTTCGAACTTATTTTCACCGAGCGATCGATTGTTGCCAGAGTCTATGAATGTAACTACGATCGTAAAATATTTAGACATGGTAAAACCATAAACACTGGTCGCATGATCATGCAAATGCGTTGAATTTTGAAACAATTATCCTTTGCCTGATCGATCAATAATCGAGCTCCGAATGCATTTTCTTTATCCTAGCACTCTCGAATCGGCACACCGAATTCTTGTCAATTACACTACTTTTTTTTTCGTCACACGAAATCATTTTATTTACAGTTTTTGTAAGTGTCGTTAATAAAATGATGAAGCGTCTCTGTTATCGAATTTCTTAAAAAAATACCATTATTAAAACTTTTATTATTATTTATATATTATTTTTTTATTTTTTTTTTTTCATTGTAACAGCTTTACTGAACTTTTATTTTATCGAGCAATAAACGAGCTCCGAATCCTAGCACTCTCGAATCGGCATACCGAATTCTTGTCAATTACACTACTTTTTTTTCGTCACACGAATTCATTTTATTTACAGTTTTTATAAGTGTCGTTAAAAAAATGATGAAGCATCTCTGTTATCGAATTTCTTAAAAAATACCATTATTAACATTTTTATTATTATCGATACATTATTTTTTTTACATTTTAACAGCTTTACTGAACTTTTATTTTTTCGAGCAATAAACGAGCTCCGAATGCAATTTCTTTATCCTAGCACTCTCGAATCGGCACACCGAATTCTTGTCAATTATTACACTACTTTTTTTTCGTCACACGAAATTATTTTATTTACAGTTTTTGTAAGTGTCGTTAATAAAATGATGCAACGTTTTTGTTATCGAATTTCTTAAAAAATACCATTATTAACATTTTTATTATTATCGATACATTATTTTTTTACATTGTAACAGCTTTACTGAACTTTTATTTTATACGTATTGTGGTAATGTTCACTGCAAACCACTTACCCTATATATAAACTATTTTTTTACTATATATAATAATTACAACAATATATGTACTAGATTGTAAAAAATATTTTGTTTGAAATCGTACAATTTCTTTTATAAAATTTATAACGCAATTGGTTTTTCAAATAATCGTAAAAAATGTTTTTTTTTTTAATTAAAATGATCAATCAAACGCTTCAATAGAAATCAAGAGTCGCGGCAAGTACATCAACAACCAAGATCGGCCGCGACTCTTATTGTCTCGAAACCAAGTGATTTTTGACAGATTTTGACCAATCCAAATTTTCAATAATTAACATTTATTTCACTGTAGGGTTGGGAAAACTCTACGTAAAGCCTAGCATTTTTTATTTATTTTTTCTCTTTCCGAAAAAAAAAATAAGTCGAGGGCGTACGATGTACGTATCATTATATGAACCAAATGCCGAAATATTTAAATTTTATTAAAATGTTTTTCAATCATTTGTTTTTTTTCGCAACTGCCTCCGCATAAATTTTCTTCTTAGCCAAACTGTGAAGTTAGGGGCAGTGGTTGACGTTGACGTTGACGTTAACGACAACGAAGAGATTTTGACGTTTTGTCAAATTTCAAGTAAACTTAACAAAGTCAAATAGCTCCAAAATATAAATGAGGCAAGCACATTTATAGGATGCATTTAGTTTTTAAAGAAATAATTGATGTAAAGTATCTTGAAAAAGCATACTTGCTGAATTTATTAAACAATAACTTTTATAATCAAACTCGGCAAATATGTTTTCCCAAGATATTTTTCATCAATAATTTTTATCAAACAAAAACTTTTATAATTAAGGTATTTTTCATCAATAATTTTTATCAAACAAAATTTTTTATAATCTAACTCAGCAAATATGCTTTCTCAAGGTATTTTTCATCAATTATTTCTTCAACAACTAAATGCATCCTGTAAATGTATACTTGCCTTCTTTTTCACAGTACACGTACTATTTTTTGGAGCTATTCATCGTTTTACGAAAATCATTTATAACAAATTTTTTAACGTTTTTATAATTAGGTTATAAAAATTAGATAATGAGAATTTTTAGAAATTTTTATAATCTACATTTTTTTCATTTTATATAATCTAAATTTTTGGTTTTTTTTTTATAATCTAAGAGCTCCAAATTTGGCAGTTTGATGCTCTTTCCCAATTCTCAGCGACATTTTAACGCCATCGCACTCGTACTCGTCGTATTTGACGACCGCGAGCCATTGAAAATTGAGTTTGGAGGCGATGCTCTGGCTGTAATTCGAGGTGAATACACCAAAAACGACTCCGGGCTGCAAGCTACGCTCGTCGCGATGCAAATCGTAATTGGCGAAATTCTTTGTCAATTGGATTGAACGCTCGACCAGTCCGTAACCGATTCTGCATCCCTGATAACCCGGCAGTGTCCCGACGTAAAAAATCTCGATCGCTGCATTCGTTCCGAATCTCTCAAAAATGTTGACCCTCGATTCAACCTTCATTAAGAAAAAAAAAACGCATATTTAGAAAAAATTCTTTTTTCACTTTTAATGTATGAGGGATATTTTTAAAAATATGAGAATTTGATAAATTTTTTGTATTTTGTTCTTTAGTGTATGAAAAAATTTCGTGCCAAATTTTACGTCGTTTTACGGAATGGTTTAAGAACTACTAAACCCTATAGTTGCTAAATAAAATTTAACATTGCTTCTTTATGGAGCGCAATTCGTAAATTTGCACTAAAAATAAATTTAAAAGTATGAGATTCTTGTGAATTTTTTTTATATTCGTATTTAGCAGTGTTCATTTCGTATAGACAAAATTCTAAAACGTTTTAATAAAAAAATTTTAAATTTAATTGTTTAAACAATAAAAAATTGATGGTCAAATTAAGACAAAAAATAGGTAACTTTTTAGCTAAAGCCAGAGTCTAGATTTTACGAATTTAAAGAATTTTTACTTTTTGCTGAGTTTATCCGTTCCAATATCCCCAATAATGTATTATCCTAAAGTAGAATTCGAGAATTCAAAAAAAAATTTTTTCAAAATTTTCCACATTGTTAATTAACATCTCCAAAACGTGTGAAAATTTTACGACGATTGGATAACTTGTCAATGAGCAATAATAATCTAACAAATAACATTTTTTTCAACAAAAAATGATACAAAAATTACTAAAAAAATCACACATGAGAAAAAAATATATAAAAAATATCTTATAATTTGTTCATATTTATTTATGAATGATATTTATACTTGTGAAAAATTGGCCGAGACCAAAAATGATTTTTAATTCGTATTTAACGATATTTTTTATTTTAACTGCTAACGATCCTAAAGTACAATGATTTTTTTTTCTTTTTTATTGCAAGTAAAAATTGAACGTGTCTTATTATTGCACAGTTTATAAATGTGGGAAAAGATGGAATTTAAAAATGATACGAGTTGAACATGTGAGTTGTGGCCCGTGACAAGGCACTTGACATTTATTCTTATTGCAGTTAATTAACTGAACACTGTAATCGCTTACGTCATCGAGAAAATTGACTACAGCCAGACTCGCGCGTGGTTTCAAACAATTCTCCACAACGTCGGCCAGAGGATCGACTTCGCCTTGCGCCAGAGGAACCTGAAAAGATAATATAGATTAAATTCCGAATGAAAGTACGAAAAAAGAAATCCTTAAATATGAATCATATGTTTTTTTAAATTGGTACACAAAGTAGATTAAGGTAGTTCGGTCGAGCTGGGCCCAAGTCAAATTTCATCTGTAATTTATTTTTAATTACCTACAATTAGATTATATAAAAGCTATTATAAATTTAATAAACTTGTTTCAGGCTTCGAAATAATAATTCAATTAATACTCGGAGATAATGATGACTGAATTTGAAGAACGTACATAATAAACTGGGTTATTACATATAACATTTCGACCAATGCTCTCGCAAGAGGCTGTTTTGTTTTTTCGTTAAAAAATGTTTGGCTTTGGATAAAGAAAAAATTATTTTTGTAGCTTTTTGATAAACTAAAGTTTAGCAAATATTTATTATTGTAATTATAAGCAATAAAAATGTTAATCTCTAAAATAAGGATTTCAGTACACTGCATTCGAGCAAATTCAAATAAAGCGCACGCGACTGCACCGCCATGTTATTTTTACTGATAACTTCTGCTCGAAAGAAAGATCCGAAGTGTGACAAGGATACCAGCCGCAAAATTGCATTAATTATTAAAATTTGAAGAAATCCTGAGGTAAATTAACTGAAATCGTCGATAAATAACTTTCTTAGATATCAATGATTATAGTGATAAATTTTTTTTACCATTAAACGATTAATTTTTCGTATAAATTAAAATTTAGGTAGTTGGAGTGTCATTTGAGCCTTATACACTATAAAAGTAATGCTAAATTATTTATTAATTACGCCCAAACTACGTGGTAAATCGATTTGATATTTGATAAACATACAATAAAGCAAAGCAGCTTTTTCGATTTGATGCAAAAAAATATGATTGGTGTTATACGTGAACCCTAATTCGACCGAACTACCTTATAAGATACGAATTTTGAGAAATAAAGTGCAAACTTTATTTAATGACTCAGCTGTCGAGCAGAGATTTAAAAAAATTGTTTTTATGAAAAACAGTGCTCGTGCCCAGATTGTTTATGCGAAAAACAAAATTTTGTTTGCCAGGAAACAACATCTTCGCTTGCACTTCTTTGTTTTTTTAAATCATCATAAAATAAATAATTTTTTTAAAACTCATATTCAAGATCTTAAAAACGATGACGATGAAAAATGTTTTTCTTTATTTTTAGCTCAAACATTGATTCTTTTTAATTGTGTATTAATTAAATTTGGAAATGTATTTTATCAGAATGCATTCAAAGAGATAATTGAGATAAAAGCTCTCGTTAATCGGTTGACAAAATGTGGAGAATGCGAAGATAGCGAGATATTTTTATTCGTCAGACATTGGGATGGTCAGTGGTTGGATAAATAACTCACGTAAAAGACAATAACAAGGAAAAAAAATTAAATTCAAAATAACAAATAACAAATAATTTTGAAAGAAATTTTTCAATATTTTAAAATAAATAATATAAAAGTAAAAAAGTGGTGAAAATTATTAAAAAATTTTTTAATAAATAATAATATTTTATATGTAAAAAATGTTGTTTTTAAAACATTTGAATAATTTTTTTTTTAACTCACGTGAAGTTTGTTGAATGAAACACCGATTATCTGGTCACTGTTTACATCGATAGCAACGATTGTGTAGCCGTCTTTAATAACTTGTCTAAACACAATTTTCATGGCCTCGGCTGCACCCTCTTCCTCGTAAATACCAACCCCTATTGCCAATATTTCTCGTTTCATTGATTCTTGTTGAACATTCAAGACTTCCTCGATTCTGTCCTCCGGCAAAAGTTTGTACTGTATGGGCCCATTGGGCCCTTGACCAATTTCGTCAAACATCTTCCAACCTTTTTATCCACAAAACCAATCTGAAATAAAATTATAATATAAAAATCCTGACATTTATCCAAATATTGATGTCGAATTTGTACTTAAAAAATTAACTCGACGAATTCAGTAACACCAATGTTTTTACTCTATATCTACAAAAAAATTTAATAACAAAAAATGTGCTTCTGTAAAAAATTTTAAAAAATGTTAACGGTTTTTGCTAATGAACCAACTTATCATGTGTGTTTAGATGTGTAAAGATGCTAAACTCAAACTTAAAGTATCTCAGAAACTAAACGGTGGAATTACTCAACTCCTCATTCATTCGATTTATTTTCTTTTTCTACAGAACATAACTTTTCAAATTTTTCTTAAATAAACAGTATTTGCTATCTAACTATATACTTTAATTTTAGAGTTTTTCCAAATTTTTTTTCTAAACCACTCCTGAACTATATAGCGAACAAAACAAAAAAATATTTAAATCGGTCCAGACGTTTTTGAGTTTTAGCGATTTATTTTTATATTTATAGATTTAACATGCATTGAGAATTATGAATTATTTTATTGTAAAACCAAATTTTAACACGAACGAATATATGAACGCTGTAATAGATATTCTTTTGATAAAAATAGGTAATTACAAAATTATAATCGAATATTGTTGACTAATATTTCAGTAATTAAACATATTTATCTTTTATTGCACTATAAGGTAATGCTGTAATAAGACAAATATATTGTTTCGTTATATCATTTATGAAAGATTTTGTTAAAATATTTGCATTAACTTCTTTGACATCATATTGTACAGAATTTTATGAAGTATTAAATAAACTTTGCTTGGTATATTTCAAAAAAATTTGTTGATAAAATTTTTCAAAAATTTGTTTATTATATGCCAAAAAATCTCACCTTGGATGATATTCAATTTAGAATATTCTTTAGACAATTTTTAACAAGTTTTTAGATCAACGAGTCACTTTATATGTGAAAAAAAAACTGAGAAAAAACTTTTTGATTTAACTGTCATGACACAATCAACTTAAAGATTTATTTCTTTGTAAAGAAACCTAGATCTCTTTATTTACTCGAACTATATTTTCCTATCTGGTGTACCAATAATCCGGAAGACAAGGTTTAATGAGGTCTTTAGTGTTTGGCTACACAGTCCAAAATATATCTATTTTATAATCTTTGTCTAATGTGTAAGTAAGAACTCCATATTGAAATTTAGCGCCAAATGCTCGAGGCTTGAATTCCTATCTCCTAGTTGCGCCACTTGAAACCATGACAATTTTTTTAATTCAATGTGAGAATTCAACGTGAGATAAAGAGAAAAATATTATCACGAGTAATTACGAATTTGTTTTAGCAATTAACAAAGTTTTTTAAATTTTCGTCGTGTTTGTATATAAATACATTTGGTGGCAGCTTTGAAATATCAAATTCAATTAAAAAATTTCAGAAATGCTCATTTCTGTTAGTTGTGATATAAATTAATAATTGACCCTTTTGGTACTGTTTGAACAATTAAAAATTAAAAAAAAAATGTGAAACCTTATCAAATTTTTAACTTTGTCGTCAAAGTCATAAATCAAATATAAATAATAAAGTTTACAAAGTTTGTAATTTTCCATAAGAAAGAAATTTTGAAGCACTTTTTGAGTTTTATAAGTCAGAAATCATTTAGTGTATCACTTTTCATTTTGACACGTGTCAAAAATTTTATTACTTAAGTCACTATTTTTTATATCACTCTCACATGGTTAAACTTCTTCAAATTTTACACACACTTGCGTGGGATATCCAGAAGTTTGTGTTTACATTCGAGACAAATTATCTTCGAAATAATTTAAAGCACGCAAAGCACGAAATTTGGACAATTTCAATATATATTTATTTTGTAAAAAAATACGAATGATTTATTTAAAACAAAAACAAATCATGACATTAAAAACTTAATGTAAAAAGTTTACAAAAATATGTACGAAAAAAAAAACTCAATTTACATGCAGCGTAACAGAAGAAAAAAGTTTTAGGATAATACGTGTTAAAATGAAAGTTTTAACATTATTTAAAACATATGCAAATTTTTTTACGTGACTGATTGTGTGAAGAGTCCAAAATCTTTACAAACATACTTTATTTCTCGTAAAGCACTCAAAAATACAGCTTATAACAATGTATGTGACAGTTAATCTAAGCAGACGGTGAATAACGTTAAATTCTTGACTTTGACTAAAAAGTTGCCAATTTTTTGAGTCTTATAGTTTGACTATCAATCAGCAACTTGAGCATATTTAACAATTTAAACACTTTTTATTGCTTAAACAATCAAATAAAAAAAATTTTAGTAAAATGTTTTAAAAATACTGTGTATATAAAATGAACACTGCTACGAATATATTTTTAAAAAATCCCAAAAGTCTGATATTTCAAAATTTGTATTCAGTGCAAATTTACGAATTTTTCATATTAAAAAAATCTCAACAACTTTAGAGTTTGATAACTCTTAAAATATTCAGTAAAACGGTTTCAAATTTGGCACGAAATTTTTTCATGTACCAAATATGTACAAAAATCAAAAATTTATCAAATTCTTATATTTTTTCAAAAATCTCCCTTATTCATTCTTAAAAGAATTGAAGAAAAAAAGGAAGAAAAAAGTTTACCTGTCAATAAGTTGCGTGAGATGCGAGGAAGACTGTAGCACGTAAGATCACTCGAACTTGTCTGAGCCGAGGATAGAATAAAACGTAGCGAGGCACACGATTTCGGATCCATTCTTGCATTTCTGCGCAAACGAAACGGAACACTTCTCCAATTGCTGCTATCAAACAAACTGCACGCGCCTTGGACGATACAGAAACGACGACGCTCGTTTTCCCCCTCGAGAGCTTGACTATGGGCCATTCTATACAAAATTGACAAATTTTCCCTTTTTTTTCAGGATAAACATTCAAAAATTGATTATTTTTCTCAAATTATGCGCAGGTCTCCATTTTGGGGAAATTATTTTTATTTTTTTTTTCAAAATAAAAATCAAATTTTTTTTTTTGGTTTTTTTTCGTTTATTTTTTTCTCTTTTTTTCAGAATAAACATTCGAAAATGGATTATTTGTCTCAAATTATGTGCAGATTATCATTTGGAAGATGTTTGGTATTTATTTTTTTTGTTTTGAAAATGAAAACGATTTTTTTGGTTTTTTTTGTTTACTTTTTCTCTTTTTTTCAGGGCAAACCTTCGAAAATTGATTATTTTTCCCTAATTATGCGCGGATCTTCATTTGGGAAATTATTTTTATTTTTTTTTGTTTTGAAAACAAAAATCAATTTTTTTTGGTTTTTTTGTGTTAATTTTTCGGCAGTAAGTTCATACACCTTTGGAGGATCAAGATATAAGTTCGATCATTTAAGCAAATCTCCTTTTAGTCAATGAAAATTTTTTTTAAAACAGATAAATACTTGATTAATTGATTTTTAAAAATAAAATTACCATTTCGTTTTTTAGTAAAAAATGCTTAGAGTCGTTAAAATCTTGACCAGACATGTTGGTAAACAAATTTTTTTACATAGAAAGCAGCATGCATTTGCCTATAAGCTCCTCGGAATAGTAGGGATGATTTATTTTTAGGGTCGCTCATCCAATTTAACATAGTGCTGTTTAGTATACATGTACGTATCTTTTGTCACTTTTTAAAAAAACTTCGCTGTACTTTCCATTTGTTAGAACTGTCACTTTTATTTTTCATAAGAAAATAGTTTCCTTGTTATATTCGCACCTACAACATGACTCACGAAACAAGGTGTGTAAATTGACGGTATAATTCATCAACTATTCAAGTAAAATTTTCTTTCACTCGTTTTATTTCCATTTCTATCTTTTTTTTCTGAACTATTTACAATTACGACTGTTACTTCAACAAGCTCGTCAGAATTGCGCATTTCATTTATCCCTCTTCAGAAAGTTGCTCGAGTGTCGAAATCGGTTTATTTTTTCTTACTTATTCAGATGTAAAACAATCGATCGTCGCGGAGAAAGAGGTCAACGAATAAATTACTTTGGACTAAAGCTCTTGATCAAAGGTCATGATTTTGTTCACGATTTTATCAATTTTTAAACTATTATTAAATTATTATTAAATCATTAAATCTCCGTCACTAAACTTATGTTATTTATGTTACGTGGGATCTACATAGCTTTCATTTTATTCTTTTCATTTCATATATAAATCAAGACATTTTTTAATAATCTTTTGTTTCAACTTATAATATCATGATAATTTCCGTTTTTTTATTTTTAAGACTTTGTGTATTAATATTTTAAAGATTTATTCCTTCAATTTTAAATTTTTCATTAAAAAAGAAAACTATAAGCTTTTATCAAACACGTATTCCTTTTATGACATTCAAACCATCACATTTTTTTATAACTGTGATTTAATTTTTATGATTTTCTCAAAAAACTATAAAATAACAGGTATTAATTTATTTAAATTATTAAATTAATTTCAAATGTTTTATCACCAAAGTCATTTTTATTATCGTTGGACCTTATAAATATAGCAAACTTTATAAAAATATTTTTAAACAAATTTTTCTTGTCCATTTATTTCTTCATTTTTCATGAAACATTTCATAAAAATAATGTTTCATCGATTTTTAATGCATGTTTTTCAGGGACAGTGACAATTTATTTTCAGAGTCCAAAAATGTTCTATTTATTGGAATCAATAGTTTTTCCCTTATTAGGTTTCGTCGCTTGAATAAGAATAGAGTTTGTGTGTTACGCTCTATAAGAAAACTAGGCTATCGAACGGTTTTCCCCTCGTGTCTTCGGCTCCCCCTCAACAAGGTCGTAAAACTTCATCCCCAAAGCTGCATTGCTCCCGGTTAACGAAGCCTATTCATCGTGAAACTCCTCCCGATCTCAATTATCGTTCAATCGACCTATTCTTCTCTCGATCAATTCTTCCTTCTCTCTTTCCTCCCACTATAATAATTTTAGTTGTAATTAAAAAAAAAATATATATATATATTGTATATTTTTGAAAAATATTCCAAAATATAGATAATAATAATATTTATGTACAAAAATGATAAATATATTTTCGAATCAACGACACGAATAGATAGATAGATAGAAAAATTTGTAAAATTGCAGACTGTTAAGGGGGTACACCACTTTGAAATTAAAAAAAAAAGTTTTCTTTCATTTCCTGAAAGATACATTTGTTGAGAATGCTCTCACCAAATTTTATAAATAAATTTGTAAAATTCACGGAGATAGAGCATTTTATGTGAAACTATTGCAATACACGACCATGCCAAGAGGCAGACTCAAAACGCTTTTTTCTCAAAACTACATTTTTCAACCTGGTTGACAGCTTACCGAAAAAATTATTCATCCGATTTGAATTGATCTAGTCTCAAAATATTCGTAAATCGAATTTCTTTTGTTCGTAAGCATACGAAAAATTGTTGTATCAAATTTGAAATCTTTTTACTGAATGGTTTAAGAATTATAAAACTCCAAATAAGTTCTTATGGAGAATTTCTAAATTTTCACTGAATGCATATTTAAATGTACACGATTCTTGTGAATTTTTGAAATATATTCTTAGTAGTGTTCATTTAATATAGATAATCATTTCAAAACATTAAATTTTGAATTTGAAATGATTAAATTATTTAATTTTTTAATTATTAACATTTGAAATTATTAAAACAATAATTTCAAAACATTAAATAATTATTTAAACAATAAAAAATATTTAAATTATTGCTAAAATATGTTCAAGTTGCCAAGAATTAATTTTTTGCTGGGATTCTCTGTTCCATACATCCTTAAAAAACGTAATTGATAAAAAATTTGTAATAATTTTAGATAATATTAAATAACACCTCCGAATAGTCGTATAATGATTTCACTATGATTATAAATCTCCTCATTAAAATATTAATTGTTGAAAATAGCTATTTTCGGTACCTTTTCATGAGAACACATAGAACAACTTGAAAATATTCATTCTTTATTTAATGGAACAAGTAACCGATGATGGAACACAATATTAAAACAATACAGATCATTTTTACATGATAATAATTATGTAGGTACAAAACGTATAATTCGTAGTAAAAAAATATATATTTTGTGTTATTTATATAATAATAACATAATTTTAGTGCATCCTCTTAAATAATATGTTTTCTAGCTCATTAAAGATATTTCGAGACCGAATCGGAAATAATGAAAGTAAGAAATGTAAAATAGATGCTGCTTGAGCTTATTGCATTCACCAGCATGTATTTTTTAATTTAAAAATATTTAAAGTGTGAACAATCTATAATATTTCACGCATTTTTTACAGTATGGCATTTAATTATTTCTTATATAAATATATCTTCATCAAATTTTTGAGAAAGTTATTAAATTAAAATATCAAATATTGACTCTTGTTTGAGTAAATCCAAGTCCAATTGCAATTAAATAATATACATTAATTACTCATATTTCCACAGGTAGTTATATCGAAAAGTCTTTAAGATTTCGTTAAAAATGAGCATAAATATTTTTTGATATCATATGCACATGTGTTATTGATTTTACAAGGTTTTGTTATGTAGAAATCAAGGTATTTATTGTTAAAAATCACAATTTAAAAATTATAATTTTCTATACTCTCCCATAAAAGCACGTATTAGATAATATAATTTTCAACACTAAATATCTTGACTTTTAGATAGTGAAGCTTTTTAAAATGTTGCATAACACTTTACATCACATCGATAAAGCTTCTCTTTTTTTTGTAAGTCTTAATATTTTCGTAGTTACGTGGCATGTACAGATAATTTTGACTGATTTTTATTTAGGCGTATGTTGTTTTTTAACCAATCTTTAACAATTTTTCTCAATAAAATTAAACTCTCAAACAATATCGTACATATAGAAGTGAAAAATACTTTTGAATTTGACTCCATTATTAGTACAGATAATATAAACTGATTTTAAATTTAGCATATATTATTTTTTAATCAATCTTTAACAATTTTTCTGAATAAAATTAAACTATCAAACAACATCGTAGACATAAGAAGAAATGCAACAAATTTTTGAATTTGACTCCATTAGCAAGTACAGATAATCTTGACTGATTTTAAATTTACTGTAAATATTATTGTAATCAATCTTTAACAATTTTTCTGAATAAAATAAAACTCTCAAACAACATCGTAGACATAAGAAGAAATGCAAAAAAACTTTTGAATTTGACTCCACTAGCAAGTACAGATAATCTTGGCTGATTTTTAATTTACTATAAATATTTTTGTAATCAATCGTTAACAATTTTTCTGAATAAAATAAAACTCTCAAACAGTATCGTACACATAAGAAGAAATGCAAAATACTTTTAAATTTGATTCCATTAACAGAACTACCTCTCGACATAAAATATATCTCAGTATCAACAAATTAATATTTTAAATTAAATTAGCATTTTGAAAAAATCATTCAATGGTAAATTTCCATAATTCCCTATACAATTCTGGCCCCGAAAAAAAAATCATTTGAAATAATTTAATTCTTAACGACTGCCAGTCTTTTGGCAAGGAGCCAGCTATATTTGTGCGAGTCGCCGATCCGGTCACTGAATTTTTTCTCGTCGAAGGTGAACTCGTCGAAGCCAGCTTGGACGAGAGTGCTGAAGCCCAGACGATCGCCGATTTTTTTTGTGAAGTTCGAGGTCGCTATCATCGACACCAGGCTCGGAATTTGCTCGAAATTGTTGATTTCGCTGTTTTTTTCGATCTCGACCGGAACTTTGACACTTTTTCCACGATTCAATTCTCGGCCAATCTCCATCGAGGAGACGACGAGAAGCTCGCCGATTCGACGTTTCCGGTGACTTCGTTTCGTCGCCATAAACATTATCTCGAGTATACAGTCGACGTTGTAATGAGCAAATAAGTCCAGCCTCGAATCCACATTTATCATAAAATCTACGAGAGCTTTGGACGATTTTCTCTTGCAATTCTCACTAAATATCTCGAAGGAACTCTTCTCCGTTGGATCGCCACGAATCTAAAAAAATTTTTTATCATTTTTATCATAATTATATTTTTTCAAGACTATTTTTTTATTTTTTGTTAGAATTTCATACAAATTATGTAAGGTCTTTCTTTTAAGGATATACGAGCTGTGCTTTTAAAAATAATGAGAATTTTATAATTTTTCTATACTTTGTTCTTAAGCATATAAAAAAACTGTGCCAAATAATTTTAAATCGTTTTGTACTAGATGGTTTAAGAGTTATCAAATTTCAAAGTTGTTGAGACTTAACATTGCTTCTTATGGAGAATTCATAAATTTGTACTGAATACAAATTAAAAAATTTTTGTGAATTTTTGAAATATATTTTTAGTAGCTTTCGTTTTATAAAAACACTAATTTCAAAACGTTTTACTAAAAAAATTTTATTTTGATTGTTTAAACAACAAAAAATATTTAAATTATTGTTAAAATATGCTCAAGTTGCTAATTGATAGTCAAACTAATACTAAAAAAAATTTATCATTTTTTAGCAAAAACCAGAGTCTGAATTTTACGAATTTAACGTCAAGAATTTACTTTTTGCTGGGATTGTCTGTCCCATACATCCTCAACTTTTTTGCAGCTTTCAACAGTTCATAAAAAGGACTTAGCAAAAATAGTATTTAAAAAATTTATAAAATAAGGTCATTTTAATCATTTTGTGTTAAACAATCGAGAAATAATTATTCATCTATTTTTGGGAAAAGTTAAAGAAAATTCAGTAGTTATTCAACTTATAATAATATTATTTAATAGAATTATAACGAAGAGACAAAAAAATCATTTTTATTTATAAAATTATGTGTAAAAAATTGTAAATTCATTATTATCAAATTTGCGTGTAATATTTTTGGCTTCTCATCTTTTTGTGATTTTCCAATAAGTGCATAACCACTATTTACATAATGCATATAAAAAATGTAAAACTTAACAAAATGTCAAATAATAGTATCCGATAAAAAATGTGGCGTTTAACGTTATACAAAATCCGTAATTTTATATAATAAATGTTGGTAGAAAAAATGATGATAATCAGAAAAAAAAATTATTTTTGAGTAAATAACTTTTGAATATAAATATTGTAATTTTTTGTCTATTTAATACAAATTTAAGTTAAAAAAAAATATATTTTACATTTTTCATCGTGAATTTTTACGATAACATTTTTATAATCTTTTTCAAAAAATCCTATCAAAATAATTTCCGTCAAACTCGTTTGTACAATTTAATTTTAACGTTATATTAATTATTTTAATTTTTCAGGCAGTTTATAAAATTTGATATTTGCTCATTACTGTACAAACTTGAATTTTATTCAGAGCAGCACCGACGACTTCGCCGGTCGTTACGTCAATGGCAACGACGCTGACGCCATCTTTGATGGCATCAACGCACAGTTCCTCGAGTTCTTCACGTGCCCCTGGCTCCAAATGAAGTCTGACACCGGTACAGACATTTTCGTCTTCAAAAAATGCTTCCCTCATTACAGTCATAGCACCCTCGAACGTCTCCGTCGTCAGTGACTCGAATTCGATGTTTCCGTCGTCCGTGGAGCCCCACGGACGATAAGAGGGCATTCTTTTCCTGTTGCTTTAAAAATACAAATTTTTATAGTACATCACGTTCTATTGAAACGTGTTACACTTCATTTTTTTGTCTTTTGTTTTTATTTTTACACAAGAAGAAATTTATGAATAATTTCTCATTTTTGTGAATAAATATTTAAACCGTGTATTGTCTTGGTAAAAAGTTTTAGGTTGTGCTAATAAAGAATTATATTTAAGGTTGTATTCAAAATTGAAAAAGATGGAAATTTTTCGAAAATTTCACGTAATATTAAATAAAGTCCCGAGAAGGTCGTGTAAAAATTTCACGACGATTATAAATCTCCTCATTAAGATATTAACTGTTAAAAATGGCTATTTTTTGTACCTTCCCATAAAAGGGCACGTGTTTGAAGTTGCTATTTTGTATAATAAATATCTCAGTAAAGAGCGTCCTAATTTAAGTGAAATTTTGTACTGATCTTTGTATTATGTTAAATAAGCTTCATATCTAATTTAAAAAAATTGTTCATCATTTTTTTGTGCAATCACATAGAGAGTAAACCTGTCATTAGGTGACCATGAATTTTAAATATGTTTTTCTTCAGTTGATTTGCAGCAACTTGTCTTAAGGAGGTTCGATCGTATCTTCGCCCGCGCGCATTCGTCTTACATGTAAAGTAAAGGCAAAAATCATCAAGGGAAATTATTTTCAAGATAATCTCTT
>JAPYYW010001965.1:0-27376 GCA_030522545.1 Cremastinae sp. A BG-2022a | reverse complement strand
TTCTCAATGCTTCTCATAAGACTCTGGCTTATGTCGAGCATACTTTGTCGGGATAATTTTCGCTTATTTTAGCGGTAATGCTACTTGAAATTTAACCATAGAAAAACTGGATTAATACTCTATATCGTAATAGATTGTTTTAAATATATTTTTTTTTCAATAAAAGAACATTTTTCTCAATGCTTCTCATAAGACTCTGACTTATGTCGAGCATACTTTGTCTACTTGAAATTTAACCATCGAAAAACTGGATTAATACTCTATATCGTAAAAAAATTTCAATAGACAAAGTTCATTTTCGTACTTTCGTTAATACCTCCTTAACCGTGCGACGATAAAAAAGGCATAATTTAACGAAGCGCTTCATCAACGATGAGTTGCCCAAAAAGATAGCGGGCCAACGCACTCTTCCCAACGAGTGCATTATTAGATCTGTTTAGTAAACGAACGAGAGTGAGAGAGAGAGAGAGAGAGATAGAGAAACGGAACGGTGAGTCCGAGGTGGGCGGCCTTCGAGAACTCGACGGCCACAGAGTCGGCCCGTGACGTCACTCGTACATATTTGGCCAGGAAACGTGCGAGACCGGAGAAAATTTAATTGCATACGCCGGTGTGCCACGATGGCCCATCTCCCGGTGACGAATTTTTCGCCCATTTTCGCCTCGTGACAATTTGAGTAAAACTTTGTGAACGATTTGGGGTTCGGTGAAGTAGGCGCGCTCGGAGGACCCGAGCGGAACTAAAAAACCAATAGGAATCGCTGCGCGCTCCACCGGAAATTGGAGGTACCCCGGACGGTAAAAGGGACGGCACGGTTAGCGATCACGTGCGAGTGTGTGTGTATGTATGTGCACGAGTGCGTGAGAGAGAGAGAGAGAGAGAGAGAGAAAGAGACGGGCATGCTGTGAAAAGGTACGGAAATCGGCAGAGAACGCGAACGAAGGCCGCGTCGCGTTTAGCTAAATCGCTAGAGGGCGTGGGCACTGCTTTTCCTTTTTTTCTTTATTCGTTTTACAAGCTTGTCTCTACCTCACACCACATGTTTGTTTGTCGCCGCGTGTACATGCAAAATCGTCCTCTTTCTCGCCGTTTTTGGTGTCGGCACGCTCAACTCTTGGGCCGTTGTGAAATACGCACCGGAGGAAGCGCGATGACGACGCTCGTCGTTGAGACAACAGGCCGATCTCCGCACGATCGCGTTTCCCGATTTTTAGAAAACGCGTCGAACACGTCCCGACACCGCGCCGGTTTACGATATTGCGCTGCGCATTCTTCATTAATTGGAATAAATTTTTTAAACAAACCCCTCGACGAACTTCCAATTTAATGAATTTTTCGAAGAAACTATAAATCTTGTCTCGGATATATTAATCGCATCGTACGGATTTTGACGTTTATACTATTTTTGATACTCCCAAGCGAGTCTCGATCTTTTTTTAAACGTGTTTCATACTCGCTGCACTCGAAGATATTTGTGTATACGCGGATAAATATTGTCGGAAGTGAATCTCGAGCGACGGATATTTGCCGAAGACGTATTCTCTCGTTATTTCTTCATTTTTCTCTTCCGCTTTCCGACATAGCGCTCAATTTCGTTGTGAATGGCCCAGAAAGAAAGAGAGAGATGGATAGATACAATATTTATTATACCGGGGCACACGTCTCGAGAGAGAGAGATGTTGATTTGCATTGATTCACAGATTTCAATTGAGTCACTAACGAATTATCTTGCGTCTCGTCGCGGTCCCATTGTCACCAAACACCGCGTTCCCCCCTCGCGATTCCGCGCGAAAAAATCAAAATATAAGTTTTTCCCACGAATGAGTCAGTGTGACAAATCCCATTGACGCAACGAGAGTGGGCAGCGGGGAAAAAAAGGTCTCACGTTTGCGAATTCATGAGCCAATGATATTTGGCAATGTTTCGAAAATTTTGGACGCTCTCTTCGACGCTTCAAGGGTAACGCAGATTTTTGTATCGCCGGAGCGATTCGCGAATAGTAAACAAGCGCGGTTTCGAGATCTCTCTTTTTGCGAGATCGGACACAACGTGTGTTCCTCGGATTCGGGTTCAGGTTATTGTGTTATCAAACGGGCCGCGCGCGCGTGGCCGCTTTTTCCCTTTTTTCCGTCTCGTGCTCGAAATCGATCACGGTTAGGAGAAAAAATGCGGAACGAGCACGTTTCGAGAGTCTTCTCGAAAAACGCTCGGAACGAATCGAGTTTGGTTACGAGTTCACGGAATGGCGTTAAAATACGGAACAAGAAGAGAGACGAAGAGACAAGGAAGAACGATTCCGTGTTGGACGATCGTGTCCGGAGTCTCGTCTCTTTGTTCGTAAAAGTTAAAATATTGTAACGCGGAATGGCGAACGAACGTTTCCGCATTTATCACTTTTTCAGGTGATTACGAGAGCACGAGGATAGAAAAAGATGCCTGTAAGTGCGCACGGTCGGATTCGTCGTGTCCTCCGCGAAAGAGATATCAGCTCGATAACTCGTTAGACGTTGCTTGGAAAAAGTAAAGACGGAAAAACTTACCGAAAACACACACGGTCTAAGTTGTCACGACACTTGAATCACACGTCCGAGAATTGTTTTCTTTCTTCGAAACACGGAAACTAAAAAATTATTCACGCTATTTGCTGATCAACGACGAGGGAGCTTGCACACTCTCGTTTTGATCTGGGAAAACGACGACGACGGGGGAAACCTTGCGACAAAGGTGGAGAAACTCGACTGTGACCTGAACTTGGCTCCTCCCTGGCGCTCGGAAGCGCCGCCAAGCGTCTACGTTACGAAATACGTAAAAATTTGCGGAATTTGCGCGCCTACCGACAAGCGGCGCTACGTGCCGAGTCCAATTCATTGAAGTAACTCTATCAACGGTAACTTACGGAATTAGCAGATTTCATATATACCATTCAATTGTAGTCGTAAGTGCTATTAGTTAGATAAAAATTATTGTTTGTTAGATCGAATTTAATTAGATTAAATAAAAAGAAAATTAGTTTCAAAGTTGGCCGGTAACTTTTTTGTTTTTGAGAATTTTGCAATTACTCTGATCGCAATCGATTGTTAGTAGCGTAAAAATTTAAGAATAATAATTTCTAATAATTGTTAGATGAAAGAAACCATATAAAACTTAAAAATAAACAAAATTCTAAGCATGGTACTGGAGCCCCCCCCCCCCAAAGCAATACCATGCGTGCGGCTACATAACGATAAACAGGAGACCTTTTCTTATACATCCTAAAGTCGTAATCAATTAATTGAATGTTTGTTAGATCGTTGTTTTAATAAATAAATCAATAGCAATGGCAATCGAACTCCAAAAAGTGTCGTTACGCCCTGTTCTTTCTTCTTCCTGCACCTCTCCCAAGCATCCGGTTCTCTGTTGGTAAAATAGGAATATCGAACATTTTTGTTCACCTTGCATTTCTCAATTGCTTTTACATACTCGACGGAACATTTGTGCGGACGCTTCGGATTTTACGAATCTCGGAGGGGGATATAACCGTCGAAAACGGTTTTTTTAATTTACTAATTTCCGCTTCGACATGTTAATTATTAGCGATATTTACGATATTTTAAATGATCACAAGTAACGTTATTGCAAGATTTTTCATCCATGGACGGTGACGAGCGTCGTATTAATAAAAAACAATCGTCGGAGGCGGGCAGAGAGATGGTATGTGGCCAACGGACTCTGAAAATTTTTTTGTTTATAATTAGTTCTCGGCTATTTCGAACGTTTCGACAGACCTTACCTTTTGAATGTTGAAATTTTAATACTTTTTTAGTCGACAGTCGTTTTATTATCAATTATTTCGAGCTAAATGTGTTATTTTAAATATGAAGCACAAATTGTTCGTAACTTTGAGAGCGATTTTTTACGTACGTGGGAAAATTTTTAGCTCGCCATGCACAAGGCTGAGCTGAACAGCAGAGCTTGTGATATGGAGAATACTCAACCCGGGGAGCCTTCCGACGAAGAATTTCTTCACAATGACACAACAGGACAATCGATCGAACCACAAGGCACAAGTGTATGTTTCTCTGCAATTTTTTTTCCATCAAATTCCTTTATCATTTACAACTTGCCTTTATAATTAAAAAAACATTCAGTTGTCTTTAAATACTTGTTGCGCATTGCAGATAACCGAAGGTATGTCCTCGCGTGATATTACGCAAAGCAGTATGAGTATCAGCGAAGGAGAAGGAGACGGCGATTTGGAAAACATTGCCGGAAGAGTGGCTGAATTGGAAGAAATGTTGCAAGGGAAGGAAGCGGTTATGGAGGCTCTTAGTGCTGAGATTGGTCACTTGAGAGCAGAAGCTTCATCTCCAAACTCTTCACAGAGTCAAAACAGCAGTCCCCAGCAATACAGAGATATTTTGCTGGTTTATCACGCTAAAGTAAATTTCATCCAAAATTATATTATATTATTGGAGCAATTGTTCAAAAAATATATATATATAATCTGTTGAAATGTGAATACAGAAAATATTACATCTACCTTCTTTTTTTTCAGCTGCAAGATTTTGAAAGAGCTGTCAATCAACGTGACAATTTAATTCACGACTTGACCACATCTTTGGAACAAGCTCTATCTGCGAGAGATGCTCTGAAAGTTCAGCTACAATCGATGGCTGCAGGCAATTTTATTCCCTCCGACATGGGCAGCTGCACGTCGGCGCCAGATCACGTGAGTTCTCTCGAAAAAGCGTTGATCGAGAACAAAACTACGATCAATCAACTGAACGCCGAACTTGTGAGGTCTCGTGAAAATATGAGGAAGCTGGAGATGGAAAAAGAGGCCCAAAATGCTGAAATCGAGGATTACAAGACCCGAGTCAATCAGTTGAATGAAAAGATTCGTGTTGGCGCTGTCGAGAATACTTTAAACATCGCTGAAATGATGGAAATGCAGAAACAGTACGAGGCAAGAGTCGAGAAAATAAAAAAAGACATGCAAGTTATTCTCGAAAAATTTACCGAGGAAACTAAATCGAAAACCGTGCAACACGAAGAAGCGATGAGGGTTAGTATTTTTGTAGAATTTTTATATTGAATAATTGATAAGAAAAAAAAAACAAAATACAAGGATAACTTTTTTTTAGGACATGGACATGAAACACCAGCGCGAATTAATAGAAATGAAGGGAAAGTACGATGAGCAATATCAAAATCTAGTAGATCATTACAATCAAGAGCTGCCAGATTTGGAGAGCAAGCACGCGAAGGAACTCTCCGTTTTTCAAGCTCAGCTGTCTTCTTACAAGAAAACGGTGGAGACATTGAAGCTTGAGCTTGTTAATCATACGAAATCTCAACAATTGATGGTCGCGGAGGTAAACACTTTGAGAGATAAACTTTCGGAAACTCAGAGGGACAAGGAGATGCTGACCGAGCAAATCAATTTACACAAAATCCAACTGGACGAGCTGACATCGAAGTACGTTGCGGCAGCGAGTATCTTAGACTCAAAGGAGAGCATCGAGAGATCTCTCGAGGAAGCGTTGACCAACGTCGAGATGTTGAAGCAGGAGAACGAAACGCTTAAGTTTAAACATGACGATTTGAGTGCTCGCTACGCGGCAGCTCAGTCTCTTATAGAAAACAACCAAATGCATGAAAGAACGATGAGCAATCGCATATTCGATCTCGAAAAGTCCCTCTCGCGACTCAGCGGCATGAGCATGAGCATGATGAGCGAATTCAACGAAACGACTTACCAGACATTCGACGAGGTCGCTGTGCAGTATCACGCTGCTCGTCAAAAATTGGAAGAAAGATCCGAACTGGAGCATCGACTCGTCGAGAAAATTCAGTCTCTGGAGGACGAAGTTTCGCGAGCGAACGAACAGTTGAACCAGGCTAATCTTGAGAAGGAGTCTTACGAGAAGCAGCTCAAAGACATGAAGAACACTTGGGACAAATTGAGATCGGAACGGTCTTCGAAACAGGTCAATTCTGAGGATACTCAACTTTTCCAAAGTTCCGTTTACTTCGATACCGAGAGCTCGAGAAAATCGCAGGATCAGAGCAATCTCGATAAAAGCACACCCTCACTGGATGCTCAATCCAAATTTGCGACGTATGAAAATGAGATAACTCGATTAAAGGAATTATTGGAGATCAAGAATCGGGAATGCACGGAATCTTGGAACAAATTCTCTGAAATGACTGAAAAATTGAAGCAATCTGAGACCGAGCGTGAGTATTTGAAAAATGGATTAGCAGTAGCGTGGGGACAATGCGCCGAGTTCGAAGAAAAGCTCAACCAGACCTTGACTATGAACGAGTCGCGACTCAGCGATTCGCTAACTGCTTCGCGAATGGAGCGTGACAGCGAGCATTCAAAAGACAGCTCCAAGGGCTCGAATGATACTTTTAAAACAGCCAAGCAATTCAACGTAACGGAGAAGAGCGTACAAACTGAGAGCATGATCGAAGACAATGAGGAATCCAACGAAGCGAACATTTCGTCGATCATGAATGAAATAGTCTCGTTGAGATTAGAAAAAGAGAATTTGTCCAGAGAGCTCGCCAATTTATCAGAAACCGTTAAAAATTACGAAGAATTGACGAATAAATTGCAACTACTGACAATTGAGAACACTGAATTGAAATCGGACAATGAGAAATTGCTCAAGGATCGAGAGAAATTAAATTCATTGGAGAGATGCATAGCTGAGCTTACGGCAGAAAAAACATCGCTCACTCGCGAACTGGCGGACCTCGCTGACAAACATAGGGAAGAATTGGCAACGGTGAGACAAGATTGTGTTTCGGAAGTCGAAAAAATCCGAAATCTCATGATTACGATGAAGCAAGGCGACGACGGTCTCGAGCAGTTAAGAAGCGAACTGGAGTCCCGTCACGCCAAAGAAATGGAAGAGCTACGCACTTATTTCGAGGAGAAATGCTTGCAAATGGAGAAACAATATTCCGATGAGATTTTCAGTCAACAGTCGAAAAAAATGTCCGACAACGACAGCGAGATCGAGGATCTAGCAGAAGACTTGTATTTCGGTGGAGGCGGCGATTGCACCAACACGAGAAATTCCATCGACAATGTTCGAAGCGATGATTTTCCTAACATCGATGTTAAAAATAGCAACAACGAGAAAAACGCCATCGCAGTTAGCCTCGTTACAACTGCTGATCAGGTGAGATTTACCCGTCAAGTCTTGACTTTTTGAATGTGCCATAAAAATCATAGCCTGTTCACTGGAGAAAGAGGTTCTCTCGATAATTGTCATTATTTCGGGATTGAGGAGCACAGTCGTTTTTCCTTTCACGAAACGTGCATTCTACTGTAATATAGTTTTACGTACTTCAATCTAGTCCATTCGTAACTAACATTGGTTCTGTGTGTACGTGTGTGACCCTTTACGCGCGCATGCAGCTTTGTCAAACAGAATGGGATTCGGCCCTCGAGAATGGCGAGTTAACGAAGCTCCGTGCTGCCTACAATAATCAACTCCAAGAGCAGATAGCCCTCGCTAAGCACGACATTGTCAACGCCCTTGAGGAACAAATCCAGGTAGTTTTCCTGACTAATACACTTTCTTCCAGTCACTAAATTTTATCTAACAATTTTTTGTGATACATGGTGGAGGTGGATCACTTTTCACTAGTCGCTCTCTCGTTACATTTATCTATCGGATTTTTTTTTAAATGTTGCAATTAAATTGTTTCTCTGCAGGCTTTACTTGCCGCCGAGTCAGACATGGAAGAGAATTGGCCGCCCGAGCTGCTGGAGCTCCGGAACAAATTCACCAACAACGCGAGGAAGGAGATGGAAGAGATGAAATCAATTCACGCCTCTGAACTGAAGCAACTGAGGGACGAGCATTCGCGAACCGTGTCGCGCATAATCGAACGTCATCAAGAGGAATTGAAAAAAGTAACGAGTGAACGGGAATCACGCGAAAAGGGACAGAGTACGGACTTCCATTCGAATATGGACCACAATTCCCTGATTCGTGAAAGGTAAGTCACGATGGAGATAAATCCTTCTTCATCTTCAAATTTGTACTCCATGTATTCATTTTTTTTTAATTTTCAGAGACAATTTATACAAGAGTTGTGTCACTCTCAAAGAACTGATCGTCGATTTGACAAAATATTTCACCGTTTGCGAAGAGGAGCTGAATAATACTCTGATAAGCGAAGTTCTGAAGCGGCAAGTGGTCGGCGATGTGGAATTTTCCCCATCCAGTTCTGATCAGGAGTTAATGAAGAACAGAGACGAAGATACGACTGATCTCAGCGTTTCCTCAAAATCTCCGGAAGTGAAGGTGAAGAGAGTACATTTCGCGCCTCAGTGCAGTCAGCTCGTTTCGTTGATAAACGATAAGACTGAAAATTTCGAATCTTTCGTCGACGAGATTGGCTCGAGCGACAAACTCCGTCAAGAATTGGATAACTGTCTGAAACGCATGAAAACGGAGAGTGCACAAGTTTTGGGAATAACTCCGTCCTCCGGTGAATCAATGATCCAGATGCTTTCGAAGCAAGTTCTGAGGACGACAAAAATGAACGATGAACTGAGCGCTAAACTGACGGACGCCGAGAACATTGTCCTGGCTTATCAAGAGGAGACGAGAATTTTGAAAACCAAGATCCAGAATCTTCAACAAAATCTTCTCACTATTGAGAGCAAGAAGGAAATTGTCTCCGAAGGTTACGGTGAACACGAACAATCGGGAATGGAACTGTTGGAACAAGATTTTTCGCAGTTGCAAGAGAAAGGTTACTACGAATACATGTCTTATTTTTTTTTTACGAAATAACTATGTTATTAATTAATGTAATAAAAATGAATTTTAGCTCGACTCGCGATAATGAGCGGAATCGGTGACAATGCGTACCTGCTGCAACTCATCGAAGAGTTTTGTCGTTACAATGACAAGATGGCTGAGGAGACGAGGCGAGAAAAAGAAGATTTGCAACAACAGGTAACGAGTGAGATCTGGAAAAAATTCACGAGCACAAACAGCATGCTACGAAGTTATACAACATTATAGAGCTTTAAAAAGTACTCTTTGGATTTATAGATTTCATGAGCAACAGTTTTTTTTGTCATTTTTTGCATTTGTTTTGTTAATTTAAGATGTTTTATCTCATCATTTTCTCTTGGAGATGCATGATTCATATCATGATAAAATTTTTTCGCGTTGCAAATTATTGTTCGACAAGCGAATAGTCCGGATACTTGTTTCTAAAAATTTTTTAAAAATTAATTTTTGTCTCGATTATATTGTATTGCCAGCAGGTGCCTTTAGAACCCACTCCTACCCCATGCATTCACAGGGTATCCTCTCGAAAGGTAAATTATAGAACTGGCTAATATTTATTTCAATTATTACCCTTTTCCCCTTTTTAAATTGTCAAACGACCTGGTTTATCGAAATTCATTTGAAACTCAAATGAGGCATACGATGAGTAACAAAGAACACGAAACATGTATGTAACAATAAATCACAGAACTATCAATTGCATATTGGCATGATCATGGTGATCACAAAACATTGCATGTATTTTTTTTTCAAACATTCGTCACGATTATAAATCAAAAGCATGATTTGCTTTACTGCACATTCACATTTCATTATGTATTTTAAAAATGCACAAAAATCCTTCTTTGCCTAAAATGGATTAATCAACGATATTTTGTTTTTCATTAATTTTACCCAGCTTGAACGGAAAGTTACTAAATATCTGTTGAGCCTACTGAAAAAATGTATTTTGACATAATCGGTTAAATTTTTTTTTTATTTCCAAAATTAATAGTCCCTTGCTCAACAGATCGAGGCAGCGGACAAGCAATTGCGCGGTACTCGTAAATTCCTGGAGGAACAAGCGAGTGAACGTGAAATCGAACGAGACGAGGCGGCTCGACAGATTGCTACTCTCCAAGAGCAAATTAAAGAACGCGACAGAGAAAAGGAAAGAGATCTTCGTATGAGCTCTGAGGTAAGTTTTCAGATTTTAAAAAAGCCAATTTTTTTTTATTTACACATATTAATTCACCGATATACGGGACTAACAAGGGTTTTCAGGTTCTATGATTGTGAAAGCCATCATTAATGATTAATAGACGTTACAGCAAAATAGCAATACACATATACAAAAAAATCTAGTTCCTCTTAATAGATAGCTAGGGGAACAAGATTTTTATTTATTTAACACTTGCTTTGTAACCATGCATCACCGCATAACCAGGATTAACACGATTTTATAAAAATGTCGATTTTTTTTCTGCACTATGGTTTTGGTTTTTCTCTTTGACGCACAAACCAGTCTTCAATGTCGCCTGTATCATCACCGGTGGTTCGTGCGCTTAAAGCGACTGACATCAATGCAGCTGTGAGTGAGATTTTATCAGTAAAAATTTGTATCACTTATTCATAGTTTTTTTTTTTGACATATACTAAATATGGGTGTTACACTGATCATATAATTAGTCGTAAATAAGAAGTCACTGTTCTCTCGTCAGCTTCGATTTCACAATGTTGTCCCAGGATAAAAAAGTCATCGTGCTGTACATCTCGTTGGTTCAATTGGAAAATTGAATAATCGGGCTTGTGATATTAATTCTTTGAAAATGTACTTACAACAGGTTGAAGCCCTCGAGTCGCAGATGCGCGAAATGTCGTCTCTCATGGCAGACGCAGAGGCTAAAAAAGCCGACACCGAGAGCGAGTTGAAAGCCGCTGTGGACAAGATATGGGTACTCCGAGAAGTTATCGGCGATCTTGAGCAGCAAATGCAAGCGAGAATCGAGAAGGAAGAAACTCTGCTCGGACAGATCGAACAGCTGGAAGGAGTAATTGCAGCCCAAACGAGGAATCAGCAAGAATTGGCACAAGAATTGGATTCCATAAAGATGGGAGGCGAAAACAATCAACTGAACGAACATATCACCCATCTGGAAGTAAGCTCAAATAATTAATAAAAGAGAAGGAAAATCTATTATTTTAATCTGTCTTAATTATTTTTCACTTTTCACCTATTTATAAATTTTTATAGGAGGAACTGAGAAAACACAAATTAAGTACTGAACACTTCGACGTAAACTCGTCAGTGCTTAAGCAAATGAAAATAGAATTACGGGACATGCAAAATCAATTGGACAAGCGAACGAGAGAATTGGAGGCTCTGCATATGTGTGGATCGAGCTTGAGCATCAGTCAGCCGAGCGAGGACGTTTCCATTCGAGAACAAATCGACATAACGCGTTGTCCAACGCCCGACGATCCGAATTCACCCCCAACTTTGCCTCTGGATCAGCTCCTCAAGCTCAAGGAGAAAATGTTGAAGCACGCCAGGGCCGAGGAAGTGGCCTTCAAGAGAATCAAAGATCTAGACATGCAATTGTCAGCGTTGAAGATTCAAAACGAGGTAAAAAGAAAACTTTCGAGCGAGCAGTCTGGTTTACCTTTGGAAACATTTTTTAATCGTGGCCCTTTGTCAATGTTCATTCACCGTACAGGAGCTCCAAGCGGAACAGGAAATTCTACAGCAGACCGCGTCGGAGCAATTGTTCCAGATGGAAGCAATGCGGGGCCGTTTGGAACAGCAAAAGCAGAGTGCACCGTTCGCACAGAGACAAGCGACCTCACGCCTGGAACTCCAATTGCACGAGGCAAACGCAAAGCTCCATTCTCTCGAACAGACGATTGGTGACAAAGAACTCGAGGTAAATTTATGAGAATATTCTCTTTGTAATGATTTATAAACATTTTGTGATCCTAATAAATTCTGGCATTAAAGGTGAACGACTTGAGAGAGCAGTTACAACGCGCCCATCAATTATTAAACGACAAGCAAAACGAATTCATGAACGTCGTTCAAGCGGAAAACAACGCTATACAAGAGTTGAAGGAACGTCTGAAAACTCTTGAAGACGAAAAAAAATTGTTCGAGGTAAATTTACATTTATTCTTCAATGAGTATTAGTTTTTTCTTTTTTATATCCTTAAAATTGTTTCTCAGTCGAAGGTTGGAGTTCAAGAACGCGCTCAGGTAGAGTTGCCACAATTGATAGATTCCATGCTGGCGGATAAGAACGAAGAGATCGATCATCTAAAAGAGCAGTTGTCGAAGCGTGATAAGCAACTGCAAGTATATCTATCAGCGACAAATATAGACGAGAATCAGCTCGCGAAGCAATGCGAGCCTAAGAACAGTGCACGAACCTTGAGCGATATTTTATCGATTCACTCCGAATGCGAGGATTATTCCGAGGCCATACGAGAAGGTACAAACATGTCGCAGGCTTTGGCTCACAACATTTCTGCATTCAAAGTAACGACGACGCCTTCGATGACGAAGGAATCGTATCAAGTCTCGCCGGCGGTTCTTATCGACGTCAACAAGCCAACGGTTCACGTGCCTCGACTGGAACTCGGCTCCTCGCATTCTCAGAGTCTCTCGAGCACGTGTCCCCGTCATTCTCGCATTTCTCTGGAGCTCATACAGACCGCCGACTTTGATCTCAAGTCTCCATCTTTTGGCGAAACCAGAGATTCGCCGGATCATGCCAAATCAAATGGCGTGGTAGAGAAGGAGTCTCGCTGTACGTGCTCGCAAGAGAATATTCAGAAGGAAAAATCTTCATCGAATTCTACAAGTGCCAAAACGCCAGGAACGCCGTCAAATTCCAGAGACAACGACGCCAAGGAGCAAACGCTCAATCTCCAGATTCAGGACCTCGAGAATAAGCTGCAAATGATCCAAGAAGAGCTGGAATCAAAATCTACGTTACTCTTTAAACGCGAAGCCGAGTTGAACGCTCTGCAACGAAATTTCGAAGAACTTGGCGCGGAACTCAAGGAGAGCGTGGAAACGCTCACTCGGGACAAGGAATTTTACAAAAATCAGTACGAGCTCTCGCAGGCCTCGGAGCTGAAAATACGCAGAGATCTCGACGAGGTTGAGAACACGCTGAAATTGCAGACTGAGGAATTGAAAGAGTACAAAAACATGATGCAAGTGAATGAGAAAATTCTTACCGAGATGAGCACCGAGAACGGTCGCTTGAAGGAGATCGCCAAACGTAAAGAGATGATCGATCAAAACAAAGAGAGCGAATTCGAGGCGAAGATGGAAGAGCTGAAGAACCTGCAACAATTAATATTCGACAAGGACGTTATGCTAGAATCGGTGCAAACGCGAAATTTAGAGATAGAGAACGAGAACAAAAAGTTGTACGAGTACAAGACGCGATACGATCAGTGCAAGAAAGAGTTGGGTGATTGCAAGATCGAAATGAAGCGGCTGACCGAGGGTCTGAACAACCGGGATCAGATAATACGAAGACTGGAAGAAATGGCGAGAAGATCGAGCATCTCGGGCTCGTCGTCGCCAGGAGACAACAAAGATCAAGAAATCCATCATCTGCAGGAGTATCTGAAGGAGAAGGAGAAGGTGATAAGGCAGATGAGCGACGACAGCAAGAGTCTCCAACGTGCGCTCGAGACGATTCAAAACAAGATGAAGGAATCCGGCAATGTAGTCGAGCTGCGAAAGAAGCTGAAGGAAGAGCGCAGATTCAATGCCGAGTTGAAGAGCATGGTGGAGAAATTGAAGCAAGAGCTGGAGGGTCTGAAGGACGAGTCGATGCGTCAGTCCATCGAGGGCGCCGACATTGAAGACATGGTGCAACGAGAGCTCGATCTCTCGGCTCGTTTGGATCAACAAATAATGGAAGTCATAGAAAGCGAGGCCGAGGAGACAACTCCTCGCAGAATAGAGAAACACTCGTGCAATTCTCTCTCCATAAAACCATCCGATCTCGATCGTACGGAGAAGGTGATGCAAAAGTACCTGGAAACCCGTCAACGATTGAAAGAAACGTTGAAGCAAAATCAAGAGCTGAACAAGCTTCGGGAGGATCGCGAGATCGAGAGGGAAATGCTCGGAGCTCAGATCGTCGAGTACGAGAATCGCATCTTCCAGCTGACCGCGGATCTCGACGAAAAGTCCGCGAGGGTCAAGGAACTCGACGCGGAGCTGACATCGAAGAAATCCAATGTGCGCAACTTGGAGATTCAACTTCAGAGGGAAAAATCAGCGGCCCAGTCGGCTCACAATCACGATTCCGAGCTAATCTCGCAATTGAGAATAAAATTGGTTGCTTCGTTGGACAGCGAGGAACGGGTGCGACGAGACTTGACCCAGTTGCGTCAAGAGCACAAGAACCTCGAGGCTCGACTGAACAGCGCTCGCGATCGCATCGAGACGCAAAAGGCGGGCGAGCCGGACGCTCTGGCGAGCCTCCTCGAAGCGGAGCATTCAAAGTACGCGAAAATTTGCGAGATGTATGAGAAAGAGCAGCGAGACAGTGCGGAATTGAGAGACACTCTGAAGCGCGTCGAGGCTGAGAAAAATCGTTGCGAGAAGGAACTCGAGTGTGCGAATGAGGAACACGACAAGCTGGCGAGTAGTCTCGCTCTCGCGGAGGGCGTCAAGGACCATTTGGAGATCGAGGTGCGAAGAAGCAAGGAGGAGCTCAAGAGTCGCGAGGAGGAGTGCGGGTGGCTGCACAAGCGAATAAAAACTTTGAGCGATACATTGGCGAAGAAACAGCAGCAAACGTCCGACGAGCATTCGGAGCTCAAGAGCTTGCGACGCAGCATGAGCAACGTTCGCGAGGTCATGCTCGATCTCGAGGCCGACATAAATCAGTCCAAGGCTCAGCTCGCCAAGGCTAACGAGGAGAGAACGCAAATGGCCCAGTGGCTCGAAATCGCGACGAGCAACGAGAACGAGCTCAAGCGGAAGCTCGAAGCTGCCAAACTGGAAGAGGAGAGACTCAAAGAGACTATCAACGATTTGCAGGGCGAACTGCAACTCACCGTCAAGAGAGAGATGGAACTGACTGAAGAATTACAGAAAGAGCGACTTTCCGGAGAGAAAAATGTACCTGCTAAATTTGTACAGAAAATCAAGGTAAAGTATTCTAAATCTTATTGCACACTTTTCCTATTTTCAAAAATAATATAAATTTTTTTTTAAATAGAAATTAAACGAATCTATCGAACAACATGCTCGTGACAATAACGTATTACACGAGAAATTGCTGAAGGCGCGTCAGGAAAGAGAAATTTTCGCCACTCGTGTGAGAGACTTGGAGTCTCAGTTGGCTCAAAAAATTCGCGAGATCAACGATCTTCCACCAGCTGGAAACGTGAACACTCACATGGCAGAAAAAGTTAGTAACGCGTTATTGATTAAAAATTCGTATTTATATTTTTATCGTTATAATATTTTGTATTATAATATTTGTATTTTTTGCAGTTGCAGCATTTCTACGGAAAGTACTTGCGCGTGGACAGTCGGCGAAAGGCCCTGGCTTATCAGAAGCAATATTTGCTATGCATAATCGGTGGTTATCAACTGTCTGAGGAAAAAACTCTCTCGATCCTCGCACAATTGACCCACGAGCAACGACTGTACACGACGTCCAGCTCCGACAACAAGAGTCCCAAAATTCGCTTCAGATGTGCGGCCCTAGTCATTATCAGTATACACAGAATGAAGTGGATGATACACCGTTGGCGGACCGGCCGAAGAGTCGGCGCGAATGCAGTTCTGGGTAATCACGAGCACTCGTTCGTCCCTTTGCGAAGAAACGCCTCGAATCACTCGCCACCGGTCAGAGAGAGGGCGGCTGTCAAGTGAGTTGTTACTATTTTTGTTTCAACCTTAAGGTACTTCTAACACAGCATCATTGTAATGGGATTGCGTTGGAAATTTGTGCAAAATTTCTTTGATACGATCTACATACGTGTATCAAATTTAAAAAGGTTTCACCATGTAGATATCGAGATATTCATTGCTAAATATCATGATTTTTAGAGCTCTCCCATAAGAGGACGTGTTAAATATCGCAATTTTCAACCCTAAATATCTTGACTTCTGGACGGTGAAGCTTGTTGAAATTTTGCACGATTTTTTACGGTACTTCAAAAAAGTTTTGCTCAGTTTTTTTTAATAAAAATCTCATTACTTCATTATTCATGATTTTCATAGGTATATAACGAGCACGGGTCACCTTGGATGACTTTGAATTTTGAGTATGTTGTTCTTTATTCAATTTGCAACAACTTTTCTTAATTAACTTATTCTCGCAAATTACTGTGAACGTCAGAAAAACCGAGATGAATATTTTTGATTTGACAGTACCAAGAGAACTACCTTAAGTGGAAATGTTCAGCATTCTATTATAAGGCCTCGTAATAAAATTGCTGTAACAGCACGACCACCTTAAAAATAGTTCAGACATATCGAGAGGACATTTTTGTATATGATATATCGTGTCACTTTATCCTCAATCTAATAAGAAATATTCTGCCACAATAATAGAACACAATGCTTCAAAAATTCTTTAAAATTTGTTTCACAGTGGTTTCTCGTTAGAGCACTACTTAGACCGATTTATGGACATACAACAGAGACTGGGACTGGCTATTCCAGACACGGATGCATAACTGTACCCAAATTGTTACTCGCTTCTGCGAAATCGACCAAACTTCGAGATAGGCTGTAGAGTATCAACTGCGTGAAATGAATACTGACTTGTTGACATTTTTCTCTGACAAGTAACAGAGATGAATGAGATTCCGGTGCATGCCCTTGTTTCAAATGTATCGATTCGAAATTGTAAATTTTTATGGATAAGAGAAATATGTAAGATACTCGAGCTACTTAGAATGTAAGTTTCAATTATTTTAAGAAGTGCGTAAGCGTTACGAGTGTGTGCCACTTTCAACGAATAATAAGTCTCCTTGAATCGTGCATTCTTCGAATCCAACGAAAAACAAATTGTACAATGAAAGATACATTTTTAATGGTAAATCGAACCGTTGAGAATATCAAGAAAAGTTGACTACTTTCTTTTTCGTTGCCTTCCAATTATGCGGATATCAGTGTGATACAAAAATGTTGATTACTATTTTAATTAAACAAAAATACCGACGAAACGAGCCGAAATCTCGTGACAACGGGAAAGTTCTTCCTCAAGCACAAAAGTCACCAAAGCTGAATTTCCTTAGTTTATTTTATTTTATTTCGTTCTCGTACAACAGTAATAATCGTACTCGGATTGTCCTAAGTAAAACATACAAACTTGTGCCTTGTAAATCTTATCAGTATACACGTTTAGTATTTATTATCGAAAGTTTTCCTCTTCTCGTTTCTCTTTTTTTTATACTATAATCAAAAATGTTACCGAACGAGAATAAAGAGTATGTGCATTTCGACAATAAATCGTCTTTGTCTTCAACTCAACAGTTATCCTGCTCCGAAAATGATTTCCCGGCTAACAAGGTTAATCGTAATCTCCGTGTGTCTAATTTTCGAAATGGAATGAACAATGGAAGTCGTAAAATCGCTCCTTATCTCTCCGAATAGAACTTTCCTGTATATATTTTTCTTTCTTCGCGCTATTCGCTAATTATTTACATATTTACAGGGAGTTGTATGATAAAATATATGAGCGAGTATCTAGGCACACTCTCAATAGTCTTGCTAAGTACAACAAATTTTACAATTTCCCTATAAGGCTCTTCCTCGAAATACTTTTCGCTATTATTTCGCGACGGGAAACAATAAACATCGAAAACAATTTCGAAGACTTCGAGTCACGTTTTTTAGCGATTAAAATTGCGCGACGAAATACACAGCCGTATACTCGTAAAGAGTCTCATGATAATTCTTACTTGAAAAAAAAAAGAAAATTTTACCAGCGAAATAGAAAAAAAAACGGTTAATCGATAAATTGTAAAATAGAGTCGAAAAATGATGTTCGTGATGCATTTTGCGTCACGGATAAGTTTTCGTATAGTCGTGATGACGGACAGGGCGGTGAAAAATGGTGAGAAAAAAGATGCCGAGAAGAGAGCTCATCGGTGCTTGGCGCAGGCATCCTTGAAATTAGACGCGTTGAACGGGGCGAAGTAATCGTCGTGGAGCTGGCGAATGATCGCCTCGATCGGGCAGAGAATCGCTTCGCGCTTGACGATTTCGCCGTCGTCGTTTATCTCGGTGTACCCGGTGGGGTAATAATTCGAGTTGCGACAAAAGGGTATCGTCCTCGTAAGATCGCGTCCGTTAAGGAGAACTCTGTAATAAAAGTCGCTCGCGACCCGATTCTCGTTCTTCGGATTCGCTTTGTACACTTCGATGACGAAACGCGAGGCGTACGGTGGCATAATTATGCTCTCGGAGACGATACCGAGGGCGAAGCCGAGATACTCGAGGGTCACGTCGTGGGCCGAGAACAGACTCAGCCTCGGCCTGGACTCGGAAACGATTTGGAGCATGTGCGACACGACGATTCTCAGCATTCCGTAGGCCTTAAGGAGCGCGTATTTTCGCAGATTCGCGCTGTTCACGCTCTGCTTCCGTTCCCAATCGAGGTAGGAAAACAACGCCCCGACGTCCTCCGATTTAACGCACATTCTCTGGCTCTCCGTGTCGACGCACGGCAACGACGCCCCGTGACAGATGTACGTCAGCAACGAGTCTTTCAGCTGGTGCGGGTCCGTCCCGTCGTAATGCTCCGGCATCTCGAACACGATCGTTGACAACTGCTTTATCAGATCGACCACCGCCGGATGCGATTTCAAATGGTCCAAAAATTCCTGCGATTCACGATTTTCACGTTAGGCGTAAGATATTTTTTTTTTTTTACTAATTTTAAGGAGGTTGCAACGGAATGTCAAAGTCTGGAGAATTGTCTCAAAGTATAACGGTTCGATAGAAAATAAAATCAGATTTCCAATAAAAACACTACATTTATATAGGTTGCCGAACTTTCTGTGAAGATAAATACATTTGAAAATGACAAATTTACATGGTAATTTTGCTTCGCCTATGGGGTATGAGTATTCATTTGAGCAATTAACACATATAGACACTGTAGAGAATTACATGAATTTTTGATACGATGTTTCTAGGGAGGTATCGTTAATGATATTGACAAAAAAAGTGGGGTCATCGAACAAATAAGAAAAATTTATCGAGTTAATCGACAGTTCACTGTGTCAAACCTCTTTCGTATATGTTCAAAGCAGTGTCTACAAATGAATCTCATATGAAAAAGTAAATAAAATGAAGCTTTCTTCAAATTGAAGTTTTTTAAAAATCATTTTAATGTTCAAATAGTTGTTGTATTGACTACTCTGAAGTTACAACCTCCTTAAGCATTTTTCAAACAAAACACAATTAAGGATGTATGGGACAGACAGTCCCAGCAAAAAAAATTCTTGATTATTCTTTGCTAAATAAAATCTTTGATAAATAAAATTTATCAAATTTTTATATCAATTTTTATACAACATAAATCATGACTTTTAATTTAAAAAATAAAAAATTTGTTTTTATATGATAAAAATATTGATATTTATTACTTAAAAGTAGTTTGTTTTCTGAAAACGATAAAAAAGAGAAATTTTTAATTTGGAATATTAAACTAATAGATAATGATATGAAATATAAAAATGATAGCTGATGTAATCGTACTACAGACTTATTTTCTTTTTAATTAAGACTTAGATTTAAGTTCAATTCACATTTGAACACAACAAAGTTTTATAATTTTTATTTTTATTTTCAATAGAAATTCCAAGAAACATTACAATGGATTTCCAATCGTGTGCGAACAGGAAAAAAAATAATTTACTGCGTCATTGAGGCTATTATTAAACGATTTAAGAAAATTAACGTAAAAATCACCCAATTATCCAAAGAGGAAAAAAAGTTTCAATAAACAGAACACGTGATAAGCATTAAGGAAAAATAACTTCTTAGGGAAAGACATTAGTTTATTTTTAACGTGAAACATTTAGAAGGCATTGCAAAGGAAAATTAAACCGTCTTTGTCAGTATTTGAACACAGTTTCGACACAGTTACTTGTACTTTAAAAGCAAGTTATATAAAGTTTCCATTTTACTTCATTCATTGATATGAATTCATTCGTTACGAATAATTTTTAATACTTTATTAAATAAATAAATTAGAATGAAAATGTTTCGTAATCGTTTATTGAAAAAACAATAGAATATACCTAACAGTTTGCGCACGCAAAGCGTACGTTTAAGAGGCCTAGTTGCACAAAAAAATGATGAGATTTTTTTGAAAAGTTAAATGAAGCTTGTTTAACGCGATACAAAGATCAGTGCAATATTTCAATTAAATTAGGAAACTCATTACTGAAATATTTATTATACAAAATTGCAACTTCAAACACGTGCTCTTATGGAAAGATACAAAAAAATAGCCATTTTTAATAATTAATATCTCAATGAGGAGCTTCCTAATCGTCTCGAAATATTTACACAATCTTTTAGTGATATTACTCAGTATTATATAAAATTTTCAAAAATTTTCGATTTTGAACACAACATTTTGTATGTAAAAGAAATACTTCGTTTTGTGTATGAAAAATACAACAAATATTCAAACTGTTATCACAACAATGCGAGTAATCATTTGTAAAAAAAAAAATTCTAAAGAAAATATTATTTTCGAGAAAAAGGATCAGACCTTCGTGTATTTTTTGCTGTATTGTTCGGCCGCAGGGCACGCACAATCCGTGTTGCAAAATACGGAGCTCCGGCTCTCGCGAAAAGTCAACTTGGCGAGATTCTGGAGGCTCTCGTTCTCGAGGATGGCGTAGAGAAGAGCCATGCCGCTCTGGACGGCTCTCCGTACCGAAGTGCTGTAAGCCGTAACGTCCTTTCCCGTGATCGAGCCGTTTCCGAGATTCAATTTTTGCTGATAAGCACCACGCAGAAGATTACCCGTTTTCAGCAATTGTCCGATTCCTACTTGCGTCAATTGCCCGAGCTTGCAGTCCTTCGGATTTTCCGGAAGCAGCGGAAAAGTGTGAAAGGGTCCCAGAAACTGGGACCAAGCCAATCTCGAGTGGCTCGACGCGTTCTGCAAGAACGCCTGATAGTTCTGGTACCAATTGTCCAGCTCCGGGCTCGAGTTGAAATCGCTCGCGCAATTAACAATGCTTATGTTACGCACGTGGGCCAAAGGTCCACGGTCCCCGTGACGAATCGCTATTATAACGCCTTCCAGAGTTACATTCCCATCTATTTTTGCTGTTTGAAAAAAATGTTTATTTCAATTGACGGTGACAGCCTTTAACAAAAAGTTAGGTAAAATTCCTTATTTTCTATAGATTAATTTTCAAAATATACTCGATAGAAATCCACTTTCATCATTGAACCATCTTAATTATTTTCGATTTTTCCTTTGTACGCATTTACGTACCTTCGGAGCCTAGGGCAATGTCCTCTGGCGAATGGCACACTTTGAATATCCTCTGATTTCTGACGTCATGCTTCAATTGCCTGGGAAAATCTCGTACCGGTATTTCGCTTCCCAATGGCCTGCCCGACATTGAGCTCGTTTCGTCTCCTCCTATGTATTTATACATAACTAAAAATATACATTCGATCGTTATCGTTCCTCATTTTTCCGATACTCATTACCTACATTCGTGCACTATTCAAAGTATCAACTATTCACAAGGATTTCTATTTTTGGAAAGTATACATTCGATTCTGCATATACGATTAATATTTATATAGTCTTACGGTAAAATATTAATCGAATATGAGATTAATTCGATAAATATAGTTGTTTTTTTTTCGAGTTGTCAAATTACCAGCTACGAGGAGAAATATCCAAATGCTGAGGATAATGTAGCAGGAGACTGCTCGGTGTTGATACGAGAAACGAGCCATTTCCTTGATCATCTCGAGAGCTTCTGTCACTCGGGTCGTCGGCGAGACGAATTCGAATGGCCGAAGTGCCGCATCGGCGACGCGAATTTTTTTTCACGAATCGTTCGGCAGCATTACTGTTTTCTCTCGATTCGTTGAGATTTTTTTCCTCCGATCATCAACGAGATTATGACACAAGCGCCAAGCACGTTTGTCCTCAAACTGATGTTTTTCACGTGCCACCCACACGACGATTCAACGCATTATCGATCGCCAGTGTTTTTCTTCAAAGTCGTACCAAAGGGATAACAAAGAGTATGCAAATAAAACGAAAAGAAATACAAAAGCGTAGAGCGACTGATTACCATATTTATTTATCGATAAGACTCCAATTACGAATTTGTGTATTAAAAAAATGTGTTTTTGTTTTTAATTCGCCTCAAATTGTCGCTCGATTTCACTGATTTTCTTTTCGCATCGAGGCTATCTTTTTCACGAATTGTCTCGTTTACGGAGTACTTTTATCGCTTTTTTGCTCCAAAGTACTCGAGTTTTTATTTTCGACAGTACTTGCTCGTTTCACCGTGCTGGAAAACAGCCGCGAGAACAGCGGGCCAGGTTCCGATGAGAAAGCGCCAATCAACGATTGCGCAAGCGCCACCCCACGAGGGGCAACCCTCCCTCGGGTATTCTATGCCGAGCTCTGGGCAATCGTTGCAAGCGATCCTCTCCTTTTCTCGGATCTTATTAGAGTTTTTGTTTTTAGTACTTTTATTTTTTTTTCTTTGTTCTATACGTTTTTTTTTTTCAGCGAGTCTACAGAGAATAATTCGGCAGATTTTTTTACACTTGAATTTGTCGAATGACTATCCACGGCGTAGGGTGTGTATGGAAATCAGCTTTAATAAGCTTTTACGCGAATTATGATTTTGAGGTGAAAATCATTTGAACGTTCCATGTTCCTATTATAATTCTTTATCCTTACAAGGAATATTTAAAAAAATATAAGAATCGAATACTTTTGTGGAATGGCTTTTTTCCTAACTATTTGCAAAAATAATGTGGCAAATTATAAACCATTTCACTGAATGATTCACAAGATAAATCACAAGGTTCTTAACAATAAAAAAAAAATTTGTTGCAGTATTATACTAAACCTTATGCCGAAATGGTTAAAAAATTAAAAAAAATTGCAGTTTTCAATAATAAATCTCTCGTTTTTTGCACGGTGAAACTTTATGAAGTTTCGTACACATTTGCATATAGGATATTGATTAATACGTTTATACAAATTATTGATAAAATATATTTGAAATCGTTTCATACAAGTACCTCGTCAAACTACTGCAATAAAATTGTTCATTGGCCACAGAAAAAAATGCTAAATGTTTGAAGCTTTGAAAATTTTCCATCGTTCTACGATGAGCGACCAATAATTTTTAATTACACTGGCACACAAAAAAAAGTGGTCTGTACTTTTGACCAGACCCCCATATCTTTATGTATTTTGGCGAGATGATTCCGAATCTGGGGTCCGTTTTGTCCGTACATCGTCAAAATTATCGTATACATATGTATTAATATATCCTATTTTATTTTTAATAATAATTATTAGTTTATTAGTACGTAGTTCTTTATTTAAGGTAAAGATTATTTGACAATAGTCGTGATTTTTTTTTGCAGGAACATTCCTCCTCGCTCGTTTTTCTATTAAAAATGAAATTCGGGAATTTTCCGAAATATGTACTTTAATTACCTAGTTAATTTTGGCTCAAATTTCATTAAGGGAAAGTTATCCGTTAAAAGTAATTAAAATGTAATAATAACATAATACCCAACAGAATGAGATAATAAACTGTGATTATTTGTCAAAATCTTTTAGTATTTTGTATGAAGAACTTGAATAAATATATTCTTCATATACGTACGTACATTTTATTATTTTAAGCTCGACGCAGCTGGCGTGCTTATTGAGAGATCCGCGCGTAAACTCACTCACCTCAATATACAAGAGAACTTTTTTGCAGAGCGTTCAATTTCCTACAAAAATATATTATTGGCTTCTCCATAGAATGAGCGAATGCAGAACTACAAAAATAAAGAATAGCGACCTCTAAATATTAATATTAAGAGCTCCGCTTTAAACAGGATTCTTTTTTCACCTCCCTTTAACTTTTTAGCCTGTTTCATCGAGGAAAAATTTTTATTTTTTTATTTGGCACACCCTAATACATACATATATATACATTCATCTATACACACATACATACAGATGGAACTAATAATAGCGTGTTAAAAAAAGTTTTATCTCTTTCTGTCTGTTTCTTATACGACGTTCGAAGAGTATTTGCAAAAAGTAAAATTATTCTCTTTTATAGATCAGATTTGTATAAGGAATTTTTAAATTTTGGTTTTAAATTCGGCTCATGCACGCACCTTCATGTCATTCAGCATTCCTTCACTTTTCGCAAATATATTACGATATATTATTGTTCTCCATATCAAATAAAACAATTCAAGTTATCAAAAAAATTTTTATTTACAGTTTATTAAAATATAATACAACACTGGGCAACACGATATGACCAGATATTTTACAATACGAACCAATATTAATGTACAATAAATAACTATATAACATAGTCTGATACAATACGTCGTCAAAAAATATAACACGAAGCGACATAAAAAACAATTTTTAGGAGGTCGTTCTTAAAGACATGCTAGTAAATGAAAATTTATTCTAATACTACATTTTTTAATTAAATTATTATAATCATCTTCTTATTCATCTTATTAATAAAATTGCATGAGATACTATAACATAAGATACTAAAGTTTTTGTTTTATATGTTTTCTATTGTATATATTATACGTTTGTAAGGCGGTTCGATCGTTTTTCACGTGAAAATTATTTTTCAACTTTTTTCGCTAAAATTTGGCTTATATATATTGAGATTAATCTGATACCAAACTTGTGACTAAATTTCAATAAACATTCATCGTCTGAAAATCGAGATATTCATTTTTGGAAATCGCGTTTTTTTATAACTTTTCGTATAAATTCGCATGTTAAAAGTTGCAATTTTATACACAATTAATATCTCGATATCTACACGACAAAGCTTTCCCAAATTTTGCTAATGTTTTAATAATTAATTTTCAAAAGATTATGTTGAAAATATTTTCATTTGATGGTTTTTGCCTTTACGTGTAAGACGAATGCGCGCGGGCGAAGATACGATCGAACGCACTTAAGGAGGTTCACGCGTTGATCACGTGAAAATTATTTTTGAAATTTTTTCCTTAAAATCAGGCGTTCACTGAGTTTAATATGATATTCAATTAGTGGTGGAATTTCAATAACGTATTAATTGTCTGGATATCGAGATATTTATATCTTTGAAAATCGCATTTTTTTGTGATTTCTCATAATGAATATATCGTATATCGACATACGCAGGATAAAGTTTTTTAAAATTTTAAATGAATTTTAATATACTATCAGGGAAAATTAATAATATTTTTCGTCAGATTATCTTTAAGGTAGTTCCCCCGTGACAATAAAATCAAAAGTTTTTATCTCAATTTATCTCCGTACCATATGGTTTTTAAGCTTAAGTTTATTAAGATAAGTTGTTGCAAATTGTTTCAAGAACAATATATTCAAAATTCAAGATTATCCAAGTTTACCTGTATTTGTTACGTATGTATGAAAATTTAAAAAATCGTAAAATTAGGATTTTTTTAAAAAACTAAAGGAAGCTTCTTTGAAGTACAATAAAAAGCTGTGTTAAATTTCAAGAAGGTTTGCCATCTAGATTTCAAGATATTTAGGATTGAAGATTGCAATATTTAACACGTGCTTTTATGGGATACTGCAGAAAATAGTCATTTTTGACAATAAATATCTCAGGTTTGGGGCGATCAAACCTTTTCACATTGCACAGATGTTTGGATAATGTGTTAAGTAACATATATGTCAAATTTCAACCATTTCTTAATTCAACTCTTCTGTAGACGTACTACCTTAAAACAATTTCATTTGGTGATTTTTGCCTTTACACGCAAAATGTTAACTTTTTTCATTTTTTTTGGTCATTTGTCTTTAGTTATATACTTTTGCGTCAACTGTCGATTCAGCCTTTAAATCCGTATGTATATTTTTGAGCGGAAAAATTCTCTATACTCACATTATGACTATTAAAAAAAAAAATTGAGCAATATTTGATAAATAATTAAAAAACTTTGATATACATACTCACTTAACTTAATATTTAGAGTACTGAATATTAAGTGGAAATATTGAAAATAGCTTAACGCGGATGCTCGTTTATAAAATTTGATTCTCCCCTCGATTACTGGATTTACAGGACTGTGATTTGCTAAATATCGTTCGAGTGCCTGTCGATATGAAGCACCTAAAAGCATAAATGTAATTTTTTGATATTAAATTAAATTATATTAAGCGAAATAATATTAATTTAAAATTAGACCGTTTTTATTGCTTTTAAAAGAGAAATAGAGTTTGGTTTACCCATGGACACAGCAGAAAATTCCCGGAATTGATAGTAACTATCGCCACCGTATTTCAGATATTCTGGTAATAGAATCGTGTAAACCTTGTCATCTTCGAGATCGCTAAACGTTGGTGTTTCACAATCGGCACAACGTACTTTGACCTTAGATACTCTCGAACCAACAGGTTGTGACAAATTATATACCACCTTAAACGATTTATCAGGGGAAAAAAATAGTAAAAGTTAAGTATATTATAATTTGATCAAGATTTCAACAATTTGTATTTTCATGTTGCTCAAATTTTTCTATACCTGGATACCAGAGACTTGGAGGAACCCAGTACAGACATTTTTCTCCACGTTTTCTTTAAAGAAAAGTACACTTCTTTCCAAAACTTCGCGAAAGGTTTGACCGTCTACATTAGCCTTCAAGATGACGTCTTTGAAAGGTATTAATGTATAGATATCGCTCCCAGTTATCTGAGAAAAATTAATAAGATTATTTATTTTAAGCACTGAATCACATTTCGGTCACTCAATTGTTCACTAAAAAAAGTACCTCGTCATTGACGAAACCACTGAAGATTCCAGTTTGAACAATAGAAATAGCTGCGTCCGTCCAAAATTTGGAGTGGTTATATTGCAGCCGATTCTGAAACATTTGACAGTTAAATAAAATATCTATTTGATTCATTAAATGAAGAGATGTTAATGTTTTAAATAATTACATATTCGATGGCTGCGTCGTTTAAGAGATTCCCAAGAGAACATTCCTTTCCTCTACAGCAGGAGCCACACAGAGGTGTTTTCGTCAAACCCACGAGTTTATCTTTAGTTTCACTAACTCTGGATTCCCAAATTTTTAATTCTTGAAGAACATCTGGAGCCTGGAAATTGGTTTAAGAAGTATGATATTGCATATTGAAAAAAAAGTTTCCATCTGTTCCCATTTGAATAAATTTTTTAAAATACTAACTTGAACGATGCTACTGTCGAGTAGTATCGGTCTTCCTTCGATATGCTTGATTTCGCCTTCCTCGTCGAAATCGATCGTCAAATTGCCAATATATTTGGTGTATGCGTAAGCCTGCACGACG
>JAPYYW010001964.1:0-24011 GCA_030522545.1 Cremastinae sp. A BG-2022a | reverse complement strand
ATATTAATTTTTGTGGTGAATTTCACGGTAAAAATTACCGTGATATATTTCAATGCGGTGACAAGTGAGAAAAACATAATAATTTGTATGCGATAAGTTGTTTTTAATTCACGTTTCAGAAAAATTCAAATACGTAACTGAAATTTTAATAATTTTAATCAAAGGCGCACGACAATTTTTATTTAACACTCATTAAATTTTATAACAAATCTTAAACTAAATTATTGAAAAGGCGATACTTTTTTATAGACATTTTTGAAATGCATAAAATAATAAAATGAAAAGTAAAATTTCGCTTATATCATGTATTTATAAAATTTAACTTTTGCATATTTTATTACACATCAAAATTTACTAGGAAATCTGGTAAAATTTTCTATCTGAAGAAGAATTTTATTTTCATTTTCGTGAAAATCTCTGTTGTACTCGGTAATAATAAGAAAATTTTCAGTATTGTCATCTGGTTACCGTTACTGCACGGTAATTTTTAATATTTAATTCTCTCCGTGTAGGAGAGGTCCAGGTGAGACGGGAATAGCGCCCGCCGGGCGTGTCGCTCGCGTGTGAGCTAAATGAAAACGTTAGCGCACGAGTAACGAGGAGGGAATACCGCCTCCGGGGGAAGGTGGGCCGAGGAAATCGGAATGGATACAGGATGAGCGACTAACGACGCGAACCGCATCAGCGCGCGTGGGGTTTGCGAAGCTTCGGGTTTATCCACGCGTCGTTGAGCCACGATCAAACGGCAAACACAGAAACGTTGACGCCGCACCGCCGAGACCGGCACCCGGATCGCGCGCCGCGCGCGTTTTACCGCGCGGATCCCTCTCTCGCGTTTTATCCGACGCTCTCTTCCCCCTCCCCCGCGTCTCTCTTTCTCGCTGATCCCGCTCTTTTTCCCGGCCGGATAATTCTTTGATCATTCGAAAAGATACACGGGCGCTCTCGCGTGTCTGCGCGATGGCGTCGCTTTTCGGACGCGAATCGCGGGGAAACTCTGTCGGCGTGATGAAACCGATGAAACTGCCAATGTTCTCTCGAGTCGCCCGACACCGCAGACGCCCCCGTTTCGACGAATTACCCCCGCCATCGCCTCTCCTGATGTTACACACATACACATTTGCCGAACGGCAAATCTGTTTGTTCAGACTTTTACATTTTACAGCGAAGACTCGAACGGCGTTTGACACGATCCCCAGTTTCGTGCTTTTCGCAAACTTTCTCGTACAAAATGTATATATCGCTGGGAAAACTTTTACGTTTTGTCGCGAAGATTTTTGAAACGGTGTTTTTGTAACACTCTCGAGCTTGACTCGTCAACGGTCGTACCTTTTTTCATCGCTCTTCGCTCGCGCCGCGAGAGATTCTCACGCTCTCGTGTTAGATACGCAAAGAGAGTGTTAGATTTATTTATTCCAGAGTTCATTATCGATATTATTTTCATATTTATAGACATGCGGTAAAAGGGACATTAATATCGGGATACCTGATGATTTTTAGAATATTTTTCGGCCAAATTGTCCGATTTTTAAATTTCAAAAACAGTACATTCGAATAAATTTAATCAGCTTTCGAATGAATCTAGATTCATTCCGAACGGATGATAATTGTTCCCGTGGCAAAGATTTTTGCATGTCAATGCAAATCGAGACAAAGTGACGTTATTAAATTGGGGATTAAATTGTATTTAAATTGTATTGTATGGGGAGTAAATTAAATTCTATGATAATGGGACGAATTTTTTAATCATGGCCTATATCAAAAGAGTGTCACAAGACGTTTCTAAAAATCGCTGACTGATCTCGATCTGACAAATAGCCTTTCGATAGGTAATGATTTAAAAATTCGTTCCATTATATCATACGTTCCCAATTTGATTAAGTTACTTGTTCTGATTTGCATTGATATGCAAAAATCTTTGCCACGGGAACAATTATTATCCGATCGGAATGAATCTAGATTTATTCGAAAGTTAATTAAATTTATTCGAATGTACTTTTTTGAAATTAAAAAATCGGATAATTTGGCCAAAAAATATCTGAAAAACCAAGTGTCCCAATCTTAATAATGTCCCTTACTGTATATTTAAACGTTTATTATATGATTCATTGTGGATTAAACATTTATTCGGATTTTTGTAATATTTTTGTGCACAAAAGGGGCATGACTTACGTGTCTTCAGACTATTTTTGATTCTTCACTATACATAGGTCTAATTATCGTACTTTCAACTCACATCGTAGCGAAGATTCTGTAATTTGAATTAAATATATTATAACATGACAATAAACTTTTCTAATTATTAAAAAAAATTACAAAGTATTTTTACTGGATATTTAATTGTATATTTTTTACTATTAGCTGTTGCACTTTTTTAAAGTTTGAGTACAGTTTTTAAACAAATCATAATTATACAAATATACTTGTAACTTTGCAAAATTTTCAAAAATTTTAAAATTAATAACTGAAGAAAAAATTTTGTCAATTATGCAACCAATTATTAAAACTTTTTAGACTTTTCATATATGGAACAATGGCAAGATTCTTGGGATTCAAAGTCTTTTAACTCTGAAACCGTTTTCTAAGTCATTTTGAAATTCGATACATTAATTTTTCACACAGTGTGAAACAAAGTATCAACAATTCTCTTCTCATAGTTTTTAGAAACTTTGCAAATATTTATGCAAAATTTTAGAAAACTACCATTTAGAAGTCGAGATATTTAATGTTAAAAATCAGTGTTATTGTAATTTATACAGAAGCGGAAAATAACAAAAATAAGTATTTGAACGATAAACATCTCGATTTTTAGACAGTAAATCTTTTCAAAATTTTGAACACGCTTTTTAAGAAATTCTATATATAGAAAAACCATTTTTACTGTATACTAGCCGACCCGGCAAACGTTGTTTTGCCATATAAATTATTTCTAGTGAATAAAAATATAACTTACTTATTATAAGTGTGCGAGGATGTGTTACATCATTTAAATAGGCATTAATCTTTCAGGGATAGTTGATCAAGTTATAACACTTGGTCACAAAATTAAAAAATTTTTATGTACTCTTGACCAAACAACCAAATAATTATGTAATTTTTTCCCCTGAATCCCAATCTGGGGTCCATTTTGTCCGTACACCGTCAAAATTTCGAGTAAATTTCTAAAAACCATAAAAAAATTTACATTTTTAAAAGTTTTTTACAATTGACTCAAAATTTTTTACGGTGTACGAACAAAATGGATTACAGATTCTGATTCAGCACACCAAAATATATGAAGATAGGAGGGTCTGATCAATAGTACAGACAACTTTTTAATTTTTTTGTCCCATTATAATTGTTCAGCTATCAACCCGAATTAAACATTATAATGTAGCGCCAAATATATTTTTTAATGCCACACCATGAAAAAATAAGAAAAAAAATGTTGTCTAAAAAATAAAAAATTTTTGTTGGTGTGAACCACCCTTATCACTTAGTGATATAAAAAATAGTTACAAACCTATTCTCAGACCTACAGAATATACATAAAAAATTTCATCAAAATTTGTCAAGCCGTTTCGGAGGAGTATAAACATTAACACCGTGACATGCACTGAGAGAAATAACGATAGTGGATTTTATCATAAAGTGACAACTATGCTGATTATTTTATAACTAAATATACGTTTATCGTAAAATAAAGTATATTTAGGATTGAATCTAAACAGAATACAATTAGTTCCATAATAATTAGTATAATTGTCACTTTTGTATAGTAAAATTTATCATTATTTTCTCTCAGTATGAGAATTTTATATATTAGATAGAATCCCAGCCTCTGTATATATATTTGACAAGGATATTTCCCTTTTCCCAAGCACATACATATTCACTTTCCCTTTCTCTCTGTAATAATAACGAGAGGAAACAAGCGATAGGTTGCTGGTATCTCGAGACACAAAGCCAGCGTTCTATTGACAGAAAACGGACGAGCGTTCCGCTGTGCGGCGCGGATTCCACTGTGCAATTTCGCTGTAGAATTGAGCGCGATATATGTGAAAACAGAGAGAGAGAGAGAGAGCGAGAGAGATGAGCCAGAGGGGCTGAACAACGACAAAGCTTCGTCTCGCCCTCCGCCTCTCCCGTTTCCTCCATATCTCACAAAGTTCCATCGAGCCGGCCAGTGATTATATGCCGAGTGATAATATCGCTCGCATATTGACAAACACGAGAATCCGACAGAGAATTATCATCCCCCCCGTCGAAGGGGTTTGTACAGCTGATTTTCCCTCCCGCGGGCCAATACCGAGCTCGCTTCCGTCCCTCGCGTTTTGTTTCCGCGCGTCTCTATTTCACCCCGTTTCAGCTTCACATATATCCACCGTTCCTCCACCGCCCGTCTATATCCCCTGGTCTCGCCATTTGGCTCGCTCTCCGCACGTGTACACGAACGTCCGCACGCGTACGTGAACACACGACGAGGATGAGATTCGCCATCAATTCGCCCACACCCACGAACGTTTCCTCTTGCGCCAGTGAACATCGTCCGCGCCCACCAGGCCAACCCACAATGCACCGCTAATTCCTATAAAGCATCGTGAGAGAGATACACAGCCGAAAGAGAGAAAGAGAGAATGAGAATCGTATGGCGAGAGGGAGGAGGAGGAGAAAGGGGGAGGGAGCAAAGGGAGGGGAGAGGACCCAGCTACCATATAGAGTCTTCCTGCTTTCCAACGATACGCAAATGGACAAACGGACGCAGGCCGGTGCACAAACAGCCAGCTCAGTTCGGTCCAACGATCCGCCTCGAAACAACTCCCCAACCCCTCTCTCTCTCTCTCTCTCTCTCGCTCTCTGGTCCATTCTCAGATCTATATAGTGGGCGCATATACAAACGTGTCCACGAATAAACCTGCAAATATCTAATACACGGTATATACGCCAGGTGTATACCGGAGAGTATACGCAGAATTCCAACCGTGTGCACTTCGATTTTTTTTTCTCTTCCTCGCTCTCCCTCTCTTTCTTTTTTCTTTTTTTTTTTGTATTTTTTTTTCGATCTCTTTTATCTCTTTTTTTTTCATTCTCTCTGTTCATCTCTCTCGCTGGGTTGATATTGTGCACGGATGAAGCCGCTTTTCGCGCTTCGGGTATATCCAAGGGCCGCGAGTGGGCACGCGATCGCATTTTTCGAGGATCGCCCCCGACGTAACGAGAGAACGCGCGCTCGGTCTAGCCGAAGTTTTTTGTTCGCGATCGATATCCACTCCTGGTTCAAAAAACAAGCCAGACGAAGACGATTACGCGATGCGAAAAATTCTCTGAACTGTGGGATATAAAGGACGGTTGGTAAATACAAAGTTTTTTTATATTTTATGTAAAGGTGTGCATCGCGTTTTATTTATTGGAGGATGAAGTTCCGAAAGATTCGTTTTATTGGTAAATTAATGATTGATTATAAAGGTAATAAAAGTTTGTCTACGAAAAAGACAAATATTTCATGTTTACATATTTTTCATAATTATTACATAGTAAATTGATAAATAAACGTTTTATCAACATATAATATGAATCTAGTGCTTAATAAAAATTTTTGGAAAATCCCATATGTTCATCATTTGTTTATACCAAAGTTCATAATTGTTTCACGAGATGAATTTTCACGATGAACGATTCTTTAAGAATTCTTCGTGGACAATTTTTTTCTAGTTTAACAAAAAAGAGTAGCGATAGAGGTTTTTGACACTAAAGTTTACACTCTATCGCAACTTGCATTTGATATTTTTATATTTTAATGTATTTGTATTTAATACTTTTATACTGCTGTGTAAAACTACACATCCGCGTCAATTTTATGAATACGAGCAGCAATGCTTTTTTTGACATGTTTGAATTGATATTTTATGCTGTTCTTCTAGGCACATACTTCATACAACTTCGCATAATGCACTCTATTTCGATTAATTGATTAGAGGTTTCATCTCTGTTTTAATATAGAATACATCCGCACCGACATTTTTTTAAAAGTTTTTTGAAACGATATTATAAATTTGAAACACTAAACTATTCACTTTTCGCATGATTGAAAATTACTGAAACTGATACTCAATTGAAGTTGTCCAATTATTTCTACGAATTGTTTTTTGATAACGAACTACCTGGCGAGACCTGACACGTCTTGTCTCGACATTTTATACCGGCCTACTGATTCCAAATTGCGTCATAAAACCGAATAATCAAGGCCGCGTTCAGTTTTCCCTTCGCTCTTGACGAATAATCACCATGGGTAAATAATAATTGAGGTATTCTCGGAAATTTGGAACTTTTTTTCCTCGTTACGTTCGACGAATTTTCTCTCTTTTTTTCAAATTTTTACGATCCCCGAACTATTCCAGGTATATTTGATGTAAATAATAGAAAATTATGTTGCAATTTTTTTTCACATGAACTGAGAAAATTTAGTGTGTTCGAGGTCCTCCAGCCTGATTTTTCAAGAATCGAAAATCGGTAGATCTCAAAATTTCAAATGACGATATTTTTTCATTTCCTTGACGATATCGCCTTTATAATAGGTAATTCCTGAAAATTTTTACAAAACGAAATAAATGATTCAAACATCGAGATCATTATTTCCAAAGCAGCGCATGTTGATTTTTTTTTATGAGCAGAGATTAATCAAAATTCAATGCGCTCCGCATACCGCGCTCTATTCCGAATAATCGTTTAGAGACCTCATGTCTTTTTTAATATAAGATATATTATTACGGTTGAGTCTATAAAATAATTCATATTCAAGTAATAAAAAAATAAATATCACCAATGGTATTCGAAAAGATATTTTATCTTGTTGGTCTCACACTGTATTTTGTCTCATTACGTAGTTTGGAGTTTGTGGAATCGAAGGAGATTGAGAAATGGCGGTGCCCAGAATCGGGGGGAAAAAGGCGAGGGCGCATAACGCGCCGAAAGCGCGTATATTTGTATTTCGGTTGCGAATCTCGGAACGGGGAGAATTCTCGAGATCTCGAATCTTCGAGAGTCGCTCCTTTCTTATTTAACTTTACGTAAGAGGGCAGTCACTTATATAAATAATGCAGAAAACGCACTATTAAAAATAAAAGAGTGTGCGAGTTCTGCGTTTCGATTAATGAAGCGGTGTGGGAGCGCGAGCTCTCGGCGGTGCTGGCGCCCGCAACGTTTTACGACGCTTCGCGGGCTAGGATGATGAATACCAGAGAAGGTGGCATACTCCGGATGGACGCTACTGGGCCAACACCCACGCAGCCTCGATTCCAGTTAAAGATATAAATAAATGGCAGTACGGGGAATTAGACAGATTTTTCGCAAAAAGAGAACGATAAACTCGCATCGCTTCGCTCATCTTTCCGTTCCAGGGACAAAGATACTTCTTTGTCGATTGCCAAAAATTATTCAAATTCAATATTTTCTATTTCATTTCATCTATTTCATTATATCATTTATTTGTATCAAATATTTAGTATCTACAGAGAACATTTCGTAAGAAAAGTTTTAATATTTGGCAAGAGAATTGACATTCGCAGAAATTTTTTAACAACGCATATAGAAATTATGATTATTTTTCTAATCAGCAAAACGTTTAGTAATTGTGATTACATTTCTAATTGAGTATAATGTAAAATTTCAGTTTTGAGCGAAAAAATATTAGAATTTCTAGTATTATGATAAAACAGTCATTTATTGTTTAAATAAATTCTTTCTATTTATTTTCTTAATATTTGAACGATATTACATTACAGTTTTTGAAATTAATATTTTATATACAAAATTGAGTATACGTTAAAAACTCTTTTTCTATTTTTGATTTTTGGAATATGCGGAATAGTTGAATAAAATTGATATGACATCCAATAAAAAAAAATAAAAATGAAAAAGGTCGAAAATTTTATCAATTCACTCGGGAAAAACTCGCATCCGCATCGGCAAAACGAAAACTAGCTTTCCAATTCCTTCTTAAGAAAGTATATGGAAGTTATTTTTGAAACAACGAAAAATCACTATGAATGTTGGCACGTTGTTATTCAATCTATTTAAAAATCTTCTTTCACATTTGAAAACGATTCAAAAGATGTCTCATCCAAAAGTGTGAAAATTTAATATATTGTCACTTACGAAAAATGTGTAAAGATTCATTTAAAAAACGAATCATTGTTCATAATCTTTATACACGATTTTGCACGAATGATCAATGCTAATTCTCCAATTTACATTTTTTGGTCTAAAAAATGCATGCCTAAATGTATTTAAAACATGAATTTTAAAAATGAATCTTTGTTCATAATTTTTTACCCTAATTTGTATCAGTAATTGATGCCTATTATATGTCAAAGATTTTGAGCTAATTTTTTTCAATGATTTAAACAATGACCATTTTGAATATCATTCTAAAAAAATACGAAATAAAAAACTACTGAGCTTTACTCTGAAGTATGAATAATGTATTTGTTTCGTATTTTTTCATAATTTTGATAAAATGAACATTTGAAAAGTTTTTTTACCGAACCACCTTAAACATTCTCGAATTAAAATGATTTTACATGAATACTGATAAAAATTCCGATAGTGTATCTGACTATACAGTAACAAATATATTGATTTTTTTAAAACTAAATACATATTCTTACTTCGTACGACTAAATAATTTATAAGGTGAACGTCCCAATAGTTGGACATGTCCCAATAGTTAAACAATTTTCGTTATATATTATTTTTAATATTTCAATTATTTTTTTATCAATAGAATCATATGAATTATTTGTCCTATACAAAAAAGTTTATTTTTCATAACGTTAATTTATTGGAAAAAACTCATCGCTGAAGCCTAGAGACAGGGTCGATTTTCTGTCCAACTATTGGGACATTCAACATATTCAAACGTTCAAGTATTTATTGACTAGAAATATTATTCAAAATTAACACATAAAATGAATTATGAATTGCTAAAATATCAGATAAAAGTTTAGATGTGGATCAGAAGCAGATTTTTTCGTTTGAATATTTTTTAAATAAAGGTAAAGTGAGAAAACCCTTAGCTGTTCAACTACTGGGACATTTTCCTTATTTGTATAAATTTGAATCATCACCGCATGATCAAACAATATATAAAACTCTATAAAATTGCAATCACCAGTATTTCAATGTATATTTATTACTTTAATTATCGATATGGTTGTCACCTTACAGTTGGAAATACCAACGAGATATTTTTCAATGAATATTATTTCGTCACAATTGTATAATTTTCTGTCTCGACGAATGATTTCACGACCCGTTTTAATTTATATCTTTCGAGTGGATGCGACGTGCAAGATGAGTCGCACAATGGCGGACCGTCGAGAGGAATATTGTAGAGGATGTCTTGGCCGAGATCGATCCTTGGAGGCGCTTCTTTTCTTGTTTTTTTTTCCCTTGCGAGAAGCGTCTCCGTCGTTTTCTCGGGAACACGCGTGCGGAAGAAAAGGAGAGAGGAAGTTGTATCGTCGATGCGACGGCGCACCTGTACCGCCGCAGAGCTGCTCGAGGCTGGTGCATGTCATCGTAAAACAGGTGGAAGCGAGAAAGAGACGGAGAAATAAGAGAGAGAGGGAGAGAGAGACGGGAGGAGAATGAGAAAATAGGAGGGATGTCGCGAGTCGAGGCGGAAGATTGGGAGCAAAGTAGCGAGAGGAAAATTCTCTTTCGCCCTCCCAGTCAGCGCAGCGTCGTTCTAACTTTCCGCACCGAGAACACAACTATTATGTACGCCCTCGACGTGAGAGGCCACGCAGTCGCTCCGAGAGGAGGAGAAAGACGAGACCGCCTTTCCCCTCTCCCGCGATGAATTCCTCGCAGCCTCTCCTTTTCGCTCAAACACTGCTTGCTGTTTCTCTCCTTCCCCTCCTCTTCTTTTTTTTCTCTTTTTTTTTTCCTTCCAATTTTCTCCTTCTTCTCCTTCTTCTTCTTCATCTTCTTCTTGTTCTTTTTCTTTATCGTCCTCCATTTTTCACCTACCACCACCGGATCTCTCCTTCGCATCCATCTTTTTTCCCAACACTCTATCGAGCCACCGAGAAAAATAGGCACTCATCGTCCAAGTATTTTATCCCCCTGCGGCGGTTTTCCGCTGAAAATACTTGGATACTTTTTCATACCGACCCTCTTTCTTCTGTTTACACTGGCGAGGACCGCATTTCCGGCTCGCCAGTCGATGCGCCGAGCGTCAATTTTCCTCGTCGCAATTTTAATTCCCTCCTGAAAGCCTCGGTAAGATATTCTACTAGTTTTTTAATTTCTTTTTTTTCCAAACATCTCGTTCATCATCGAGAAGAAAAGACCGATATAAGACGAAGCGAAATATTATTTATTATCATTCTTGTTTTTTTTTTCGTGTAAGATTCCAATAATTGAGCATGTTCAGCAATACCGAAGTAATAGCATCAGATATATAGTTATCAAAGTAATAATTAATTTTTAAAAAATAGATACAAAGTTGCAGGTATATCCTATATGGGCGATGTGCAAATATCGGGACGTTTACCTTTTTTCACGACGAGATGATTTTTTCGCGGAGGCAAATTGATGCGAGGAAAAGGAAGAGGACTCTTATCCGGCATCGTGAGTTAACAGTGAAATTACATCGGTGGTTGGATCAAAGGAAACGAACGCGCGGAAACGCTCTTTCCGCGATGGTATGCTAGAACGCCGAGCAGCCTCCGCTCGTGTACACACAAATGAGGGCTCTCTTTCTCAGTTCGTATACGCACACGTAATAACGGTAATTGCGCAAACCTCCGACATATTATCTGCACGAGCACAACGCATTTTCTCTCAACTTCTTTCATTATTATTTTTGTTGTGTAAATTCATCAGAGATAAATTTTTCGTTCCGTGCTCATGTTCTCTCATATTTCTCTCTTTCTTTAAATTATTTTTATCGTGCACTGCGGCTCGTCAGAGATACATTTTTCATTCTATTTATTTTATTTTTCATATATTTCGGTATTCATTAATTTTACTACGTAGAAATAGTGGTATGGTTCAGAGAAGTAAATATTATAATGTAATTAAAAGATGAAAATATATAAAGATTCAAAAATGGATGAAAAAATTGTAGCAAAGTTTTTTTTCTGTGATGTTTCCAAATGTGATTTTATATTTGTTCTGTTTGCTCCTGGACGAAATTAATGTGTAAATTAATAAATTTTTCTTTGTTTCTAGAGAAGTTAGTACATGCCGTATGAATTTTAATACTTTACCATACGGACGAAATAAGTATCATATACGAAAATAAGTTTTTAGCTTATTTTTGCCATTTGTTCAAAAGTGTGGAATCACAAGGTTACATTTTTGATTCCCATATTTTTTTGTTGCTATGACACCATGCGTGAGCTGTATTTTAATGATACGAAATCGCAGTTTAAGTATTTAAGTACTTTAGGATTTATGAATTTTCATATACTTAAAACGATTAAAAAATTGTATATCGTTTTTGATTTTGCAACTGTCCATAAAATTATAATTTTACTTAAATATTTGATGTTATTTCATGTTCATAAATTCTACTATGACGATATACCTAATACTCACAATAGTTCATTATTGTTAAAGTTCATCTTTATTTCATGAAACGAACGTTAACAATAAGGGATTTTTAAGGGAATAATCAAGTTCTACATCGGGTGGTAATTATATTGACTTTTGAATAAAATTTTATCGAAATGGTATCGGGATTGGCGCATGAACTCGGGACGCATTGGAATGTAAATATTTCGCGAATGGAAAATGTTGGCTCACAAGATATGCTTATGATATAATTTCATAATGTGTTAATTGGGCTTAAATAAGAAGAAAAAATGTTGGACAAAATCGTTGCGATCGAACGTGTCATTTTCTCATTTTCATGTCGTCGCAAGCTGGTCAGTAAGTACGATTTAAAGCGGGCAATTATACAATTCCTCTGTTGGCCGATCGTCGTACACTTTTCAAAAGTTGCGTCGTTATTAAGCAATATCGCGATATACATATGAATAAACCATTCCAGTTGTCACATGTGGCTCGAATCGAACAAGAAAACCTTATAACGGATTGTTTCGTGACGAAAAAAAAATAAAAAGGTGAAAAAGAAATCGTTCTTTTGCAACTCGTGCGGAGGAACGTTTCACAACATATTTCAACTCGTTTTCCGTACTCGAAGGATTATGACCCCTGGGCAATTATTCCGGATGAATGAGCCAGTCGAGCCTGTGCACATACGTTTCTTCCTCAGAATAATTATTTTCTACAAATAAATGCAACGTAAAAAGATAAATAAATAATTCGACGAAAAAAAAATGGCTATAAAATCGTGTTTGATTTAATTTTATCGGCGTAAAATTTGCCGAATTTCGAAGTTTCATCGTAAAAAGCTGTTTTACGGAATGAAGAAAAAAAAAACTTTATTTCTTCGATTTTGTGTATTTTACTGTATGGAGCAGCGACGATGGTGTTTGTTGAAGTTTCAACAATTCACGAGACGTTACTGTTTTGTCTGTTTAATGACGGATTCGTTTTGGATATCAAATAAACTCGGAGACGCGATGAAAGATCGATTCGCTCGTTTGAAATTTATCGGCAATAAAAAGTTGTCCACGCCTAGACGACGGCCATTTTATGTCACTGCTGGAAACAGTGACGTGACGGGTAGAGAGAAAAAACAAACGATTACGCGCTTTCAACAACGATCTCTATCTCAAGTTGATCGTTTTTTTGTCGCTTTTTTTTTCACCTCGCCATCTGGTAGTTCGGTCGTTCACAGAGAGGAAAAGTAAAACAAAAAGTAACCTATCGCGAATGTTGAACTTTTAGAATTTTCGGAAATTCGTGACATTTTCAATTAAACGATTCTGTCCTGGATAATATATTTCTGATGGTAAAATAATCCATTAAAAAGAGATTTCGAAAAGTAAAATTAATTGCTTGATTATTTAATTATTCAATTATTGGTAAAGTCGGGGAGGATTTTAAATTTTCTTAAAACCCGTAGAAAGATTGCGAGATTATTTTAACGTAAGTTTAGAAAGTTCAAAAATAATTGCGTGAAAGCCTACCTTCGTGAGATCTTGATGTTGCACCAACTGTTCGCGAATTAGTTGGAGCTCTAAAATCATCTCCGAGAGTCTGCGCTCTTTTTCGGCGAAGCTCTCGGCCCAGAGGATCCTCTGAAGAGCTGCGGCACTGTCCTGCTGTCCCTCGGTGCTCGGTATTCTCCCGTTTCCGGGTGGTGAAGGTGCGACACTGTTGGAAACACTGCTACTTCCACTGCTACTGAAAAATTTAAAATTTTTCTTGAGATGGTTAAACAATTTTATAACATTTGTAAATTCTCGTAGGAATCAAATGAAAATATTTATACACAAAACGTATATGAGTGTTAATATTATTTTTTTCATTTTTCCAAATTTGAAATCGAACATTTTTTGAAAAAAAAACTTTTAATGCGTCTGAAAATAATCGAGATGTTTATTGTTAAAAATTGTAACCTCATGTGCAAGAGCCTATCTTAAAAAATTGAGAAAGTTTCACTGTCTAGATAAAAGAAAAAACATCATAACCTTTCATAAGAGAGCCTATGTTAAAAATTGTTACTTACAATATAAAATATTTCAATTTCTAAACGACCCAGCTTTCTACAATTTTACACCAATCTTTACATAACTTCAAAAACATTTATTTTTAGAATAATATCTATAAAAAAAATCATTCGATGATTTAACCATCATTATATACGAAAAGTTAATTTTTGAAGGGACTGTCACCGTAGAAATACCTTTCAATTCTTCGTGAGTTCAACGGTTATTGAACATTCTTTATTGATTTAATAATCAGAGTTCATATTTGATCGATATTAATTAGTACATATTTTTTCAATCCCATGTAAAATGGCGTAATATCATCGTCTAGATTACAATCTACTCTTGCTATCATGCGCACATAGGTTGTTTGTATTGCAAAACGGGGAAAAGAGAAAAATAGGGATCGAGCGAGGCGCGTCGACGAGTCGATTTTGGTTCCAAGTGCGTTCGTTAATGGGAGACTGGGCAAGTCCACACGTAAATGGACATTGATGCTCTCTCTGGCGCGGGGTGGCTCGATGGAGCAAGATAGAGGGAGACGGAAATTGTCGATGCCGGGGAGGAAGAGAAAGCGATGAGCGGGCGGAGGGCGAAAAAAGGAAGACAAAACGAGGGTGAGGCGGAGAAGCAGAGGTCGCGAGGGGTCGAAGCGTTAGCTAGCTATGGCCGAGTTAGTGAATAATAGATAGGGTCGTGGTCGCGCAATCTCGGCGCAGTGAGTGTGTTTGCACCGGTGATGGGCCCCGGATGCCTGGCCAAACCGCCCGCCAATCCCTCTATCCGCTTTTTCTTCCTCTCTCTCTCTCTCGTCATCTCTTTCTGCCTCTGTTTCGCTACGAAACCCAACAGAGAATCCTCTCGCTTTTGTCATCCCTCTCTGTCTCTTTTTTTTATTCTGCTCCTTTCTCCCTATCGCTCTTTTTGAAGCGAAACACATTCATCAATAAAATATATCCGTTCAATTCGAAAATAAAATCTCTGCGTGTAAAAAAGCTCTCTATATGTGCTTGAATAATTGAGAAGATAATGTAAAATAAAGAAAAAAAGATAAAATTTGAAAATTATATTTTTAAATGGCTTCTTGAGAAGCTATCTTTGAAAAAAAGCAATCTGATAATTTTTCATTAGTTTATTTATGAAAAAATTAAAATGCTTTCTTGCACATAAATATTTTTAAGAGTATATTATAAAATTTTCTATATATATACGAATCTTTATATATACGATATCAAAGAAATAAAGGCTTGTCTGGTTTTTGAAAAAAAAATTGATATTACCTTTAGTTAACACATAAAGAAACTTTTGACAGAACTGTCACGAATCTTTTAGATGAGAAAAAAAACTTTTCAATTCGATAATATACATAGCGATAGAATTTGAAACTTAAGAACGTTCTCAAAAAAATTAGTTTCCTTACAATTCTTCTGTAACTTTAAATACACATAGGTGAAAGTACCTTGTATACGTAGAATTTTATTTTAATAGTCCTTGCGGTACTAAATTTGTAGTCATTGACGATTAAAATTTATGTATTTACAAGTAAACCCTATCATAATGTGGATGAAAGCGAACATTTTATTCAATAACAATACTAATTTTCTTACAATCATTTTGAAAAACTGAAATTTAGTAGTTTAAGATATAAAAAATATTTTACTGTAATAATAACAAAAGTAAGCGGTATTTGTTTTTTTTTATAAAAAAGGTTTAAAGTGAGCCACTTTTCATAATTTTACTGTTTTCTTTGATAACTTGACAAGTGAAAAAAGACAACATGGCAGCGTTGAACCGCGCGGGCAGTTTGAAAGACCGTAACTCACAGGCATTAGTTGATTGTAGGTTTTACTACTAATAAAAAAATCGATTTTTACAATGAACGAAATATTTATGATGAATTAATATTAATAAGCGACATGTTTATACAAATAAGGTTAGAGCACGCGTCTAAAGTGAGACAATAATATTCAGAGTAAATATACCTTGGGAGCGTCCTTAAGAAAATATAGAAACATAATAAGAAAAATAAGAAGATTTTTGAATATTGTAACTCAGATCCATATATGTTCGGAATGGAGGATGTGAAGCGAAGGAAGGGTGTCGAATCGTCGGAGCAAAGAGGCTCTCGTTCGTCGCTGGCTTGATGGACCCGAGGCGATGAGAGGAAGCGACAAACAATATTTCGTACAATGCGTCAATCCGCTCTGAGAGACGAGCACGGTCGATTGTGCGCGTACACATTTGTATTTCTTTGAATACATATATTATTCCGTTTGGCCGGCCATTAGCGAGAAACGTTTCTTATGCCGCGACACGTATGAAAGCTCGCAGACACGTACGAATATACTCGGAGAGACGAGCGTCCGTACACGCTCGTATACCGATTGTATGAATGGCGTTAGAGAATATATATCTCTCGTGTGGGTGTAGAAACTCGCGAGTGTTGGCCGGTCAGCTCCCTTTTTCTTTACGTTCTCGTCCGCCGCACAAAAGAATCCATTCTGTCATTATTATTGCGCGTTAAGAAAGCCAAGGGCTTATTTCCTCACGTTGTACTATTCATTACTGTATAAATAGTTTCTTTCTTGTTTCTCGGCTCGTTTTATTTTCGTACGCGGACGCACATCTCCGTCCCCCTTTATTGTGCCGCGCGATCGTCAGAGATCCGAGAAAGGGAATCGGGAGAGCGTGAAAGAGAGCCGGCAGCAGGAAAAAAAGACTCGGCACTCGCTCTCCGCACGTTTTCATTCGCACTTTGTAATCCGGAAAGCTTACTACCGTTGCCACGCTTCTGTATTCGCTGATTTGCCGGGCTTATGTCTCTTATTTCTCTCACTCTCCCGCGGACCTCTCGCCGGACTCTGCCTCTCGCTTCTCGCGCCCTCTCTCGACGCGATTCACCACCGAGAGCGCAATCGGCCCTCCTTGCAGCTTTTTCCAACCGTGTAACCTCCCTTTCATTATTTCTCCATTCAAATAATATCAACGCTGTACCTCGCGTTTTATATAATAACCGCCGCTGATGCGCGAACGGCTCTCGAGGTACGAGTCCCGTGAAAATCGTTTGAGACAGAATTTACCATCCGCAGAAATCGCGGTGCGAATCGCTTAAGGATGTTAACCCCTTACCTCAAAAAAGAACGATTTTAATGAAACTGCGCTTACTTGTAAATAATGATTAAAACAAAAAATGCTTGCTAAATTTGGTGAACTCTAGGAGGATAGTTTAAAAGATATTTAATGAAGAATAATTTAATGTTAATGTTTTTTTACATTTTTCAATGAAAAAAATGTACGTAGTCCAAATATAAAATTGTAAATACTTTGCTTACTCTACTTCAAGAATAATACCTTCATTAAAAAAATATATATTAATTTTTAAAAATTAAAAAGATTTGTAAATTTTTCGTTCACGTAGGTTAGCGCAATAAAATACAGAAGTATTTCTGTCAGATATGATGAAAAAACTCTTGTAACTTGAAATAGACAACTTTTTCATCGTTATTTTTTACTTTGTACATATATAACATACATATAAAACGGATAAAAGCTTATTTTGCTTGTAATTTTTTATCATCATCGTTTATTTCTTTTTATTGAGCGCGTTTTTTTTTCCTTTTCAAATTGGCAGCTAACGAACAAAAGTTATACGATACAATAAATACGTTTTTCCTTATATATTCGATTTTGTTTAATTAATAAACATTTCTTTCGAGTGTGTTTTGCATTCATTTAATGTTAAAGATTATTTCCTTTTCATATTTCCAGCTAAATCTCAAATGTAAAATTTTTCATATATCACTGACTTCTAGTTGAGTTTGTATGGTAGCAACGTCCCTTTTTTTAACTTCCCATAAAAGCCAATGTTCATTTTCAAGAACTGGAATTTAACATTGCTCGTATGAATTCATTATTAACGTCTTTTTTTATTATTTATTCTTTAGAAATATCATGCTTTTAAGCATATTTGTTTTAAAATAATTTTGAAACATAACTGCATTACAACTAACTTACAATTTGAGAAGAGTTGGACAGCGATATGGTTAATTTTTCATGATAATTTGGTGAAATTTAAATTTAATAATTTTGCTATGTAATTTTTCTTCAAAATATTGACAATCAACGTTGTTTAATAAATACTTAAAATGAAACAAAGTTTAGTGAAATATGCTTTCAATATTTTTTGCCATCTCTTAACGATTTGGCTATCTTTTATAGTCGCGAAAACTTTGTAATGCTGCAGATACATTTTGCATAAATGTTTTATTTAAAATACATATAGTCAGGAATAATAGTATCGAAAGGTCGCAATAATGATTTTCTCACGCTACTGCTAATTGGGACGATGATCGAATCGGTTTTTATGCGTCCCAATGAGTGGCTACTGAGAAAAACAACATCCGGCCGGCGTCTGTCGCGTTTCTATAGAAAATGAAAACCCACTGTGTTCATTGAGATACTCTGTTCGTTCATCGAACGTGCATAATGAAGAAGAAGAAAAAAAAGGTAAATCGGAGGGCAGAGAAGGAAACGCTCGAGCACAAAGGATCGATTCATCGGCCAACGAAATTACCTTGAAGCTATTCCCCGGGCCAAGATTCGAGCTCAAAAGTTTCCGAGACATCGTCGTCGAAGAAGAAGAGCGAAGCGAGTCAAAAAAGAAACGGGAACGCGAAGAATAATAAGTCTTCTTATCTTTATTCTCTCTTTTTTATTTCGATGGACTTTTAATTCATGGGAGAACGGGAGACGCTCCCATTTCTTCGCGCGGCCCGCAGAGAGTGTGAGCTTCCCTATGGCTTCATCTTTCGCCTTATTATACTTCATTTTTCTCTCTACTCTCTTCCCTGTGCAGTATACTGCGCCTGTAATAAATCTCTTGTCGAACAGAGAAAAATATTCAGTAGGAGACGAGAGTAAGAAATTACTATTGCTGCGTTTGCTGCGCTTTTTCTCAATAAATTCAAAATTATCGAATGTTTCTGTCAACATTCAGGAAACACAATTATTACAATGTAACTGGTAAAAATGTCATATATATGTATCAGAATAGATGTATAATTTAGAAGACTTTATCCCAAAAATGAAAATATGCTTTGTTGAAAATGTCAATTTTTTAATGATACTTCAAAAATTATATTTGTCCTTTTGAGAAAAACCTCAATAGAGTCGCTAAAAAATTTTCTTTATCAACAGTAAAAAAAAATCGATTGATAAAAAAACTGTCATAATCTTTGTGCCAATTTAGAGACAATGTATTCTTCAACTTCCATTCCTTTAAAGATTCGACGATGATCATTCATAGCGGTAAAATGGTCATTTGAAAGTTGATCAGGATGTTAAGGTAACATGACCATGGCAGTAAAATCACAAATTTTCGTCTTAGTTTTTCTTACGTACAAAGTGGTTTGCAATTAAAAGTTCATTAAGAAAAGTTGTTGCAAATTGGCTAAAGAACAATATACTCGAAATACAAGATCATCCAAGGTGATGTGTGCTTGCTATGTAATTTTAAAAAATTGAAAAAAATGGAGTTCGGACTTGAGAAAAAAGTAAACAAAGCTTCTTCGATGTTGTATAAAAATGTGTGCAAAATTTTAGAAATAAGCTTCACCATGTAGAAGTTAAGATATTTACTGTTGAATATCGCAATGTTGAAGATTCCACACGTTCTTATGGAAGGATGCAAAAAATGTGATTTTAACCAATAAATATCTCGACTTCTGCATGGTGAAATCTATTAAAAATTAATATACATGTGCATACTACGTTAAAAAAAGTTTATGTAAAATTCGAACAAAATGTGAACTGAACGATACCATATAGACCTTATTAATATTGACATTTTTAATGTCTGCAGAAATTTTCGTGTGATTTCTATGTAAGAAACGTTGAAAAAACGACTGTCGAAAAAAATCGAATGGCAAAATAAATGGAAAGATTTGAAACGAACCTGTGGGTGTTGTGACTGGTCGGAGTGGAAGAGGGCGGGGGTGTCCTCCTTGGATTGGGCTCGTCCTGGAGAGAAAGAGCTCCAAGGTTTTTTTTGACGCTGAGCCTTTTGAGGACGTCGTCCATGGATCGTTTGCTGCCCGCTGCGGTGGCCGTGCTCCCGTTGTTGTTGTTGTTTTGAGTTACGCTGTTGTTGTTGTTGTTGTGATGATGATGATGGGGGTAGTAGGGATCGCCGAGGAGGCTGCTGGGCGGGGAGCCGCACTCGGAGGAATTGGTCGCTTCCTGTCCGCCGCTCGCGTTCGTGTGGTGATGATGGTGATGGGGATGATGATGCTGGTGGTGAGGATGCTGATGATGCTGTTGGGGATGCTGATTGTGCTCCTGGTGCTGATACGAGAGGTGATCCTGGTGATTGTTCCCGGGCCCGAGGAAGAGAAGTCTCGGGCGCTTCGCCGCGGGTGGCGAGGTCGGCGACGACGAGCGGTCGTCCCGAAGCTCGGGCTCGCTCGTCGTCCCCGGTGACGAGCAGCCCGACGAGGCGCCGCAGTCGACTCGCCGGCTCTGGTAACACGAATCCTCGAGACGATCCGATATCGAGTCGTCCAGACCGATCACCGCCCCGATCCTATCCGTCATGCGATCGTGAACGATCCCCGGCCCTCCTGATAGCTCACCCGTCGTCGTCGTCGTCGTCGTCCCACCTGCCACTGGCGAGGTCGTCTCTTCCTCCTCCTCCGCCCCCGTCAACGCTCCCGCACCGCCCCCACCCTCCGATAGCTTCGTTGGTGGCGACTTCCTCTTTGAGGACATCCTTACCCTGAATAACAACAATGATAACAATTATTCCTGGGATATATTTTTTGGCAGGGCCCCAAATTGTCCAAAGTCCAACTACCCAAACGTTCCAACTGTCCAGTAGCTATAAATTTGCGTGGCAGCATATTTAGGAAAGATGCCATTGGACAGTTGGCACTTTTGGATAGCTTTTGACTCTGGATATAGATTAGAATGCTGCCTTCTTTTCTACAAGGTGGAGAGAAATCGTCCAACATATTTTTTCATATAGAATAAATCATCAATTATTATCAGTTGTCTATTGTCAATTTTCAATTATTTAATTTTTCTGTACTCTACTATATGGGCACTTGTTAAATATAGCCACTTTTATCATGATATATCTTGACTTCTTGATGGTGAAGCATCTTTTAATTTAAATTTACATTACATCAAAGAATTGGATCATTCAAAAATATTTGGGATTACTCAAAAATATTCGTCACACCTTATGACTCATGAAATTTTTATTTGAACACTTAAAAAAATTCTTAAGATTTTTCATTTAGTTAATAACTATATACTTTGCATTAACACCTTCAAAAAATGTTTACACTATATAAAAGTATATTTTGCTTCATAATTCTTAATTAAAGTAATATAAATGAAAAGCAAACACGTTTATATAAATACTACGGTAATATTGTAAAGGTTCAAAATATCTCGAAATTTATATATACCAGTCATTTTTATAGTAAAAATAGAAGAAAAGTTAACGAATCAATCTAGAATCGGAAATTAGGTTGCTCGTGAGTCACCTTACGGTTTGTCGTTACAACAACTTCGTCGATACGACAATTTGACGTGGGAATTTGCGAAGTGTCTCGCACCGAGGAAACATCGACACGAAGCGGACACACGTATCCCAAAGTGCTACAAGGTAAAACCCGAATCTCTTGCTCGAATTCCGTGCAGAACGAAGACGACGAAGAAGAAAACGACGAAGACGACGATGGTGTGTTAATTTAGCAACAGCCTACCTCGTCCCGGTTATCTATTCATTTCCGTCTACAAATTACTAAATCTAAATCGTGCAATTAGCTCGAGCGAAGCGATTCCAAGTTCCCGTATTATTCTTTCTCAATATTATTTTCAATTCCTTCTTTTCATCCTGATCCCTCATTTGTATGTTTATAAAAGAACACACACTGACTGATGAATAAACGCGAAGAAAAACCACTGAAATTAATTGTATGAAATTTGAACAGCACTTTCAGTTTTATTGTTCAAACAATTGAATAAGAAGAATTTCACTTAATCGTTTTTTAATTATTATCTATTTAAATGCACAACAATTATATATTGTTAAATCATATTTAGAATAAATGTAGATATTTTCTTCAAGGAACAGTGCTGAATCTCATCAGCAACTTTGGAATTTGATAATTCTCGAATTATTCAGTGTGTAACGATCTCAATAAAGGTTCAAAATTTTCTCATTATTCTTATATAGTATATTTGAACTTATTGCTCATACATTCTTCACTAAGAAATATATTCAACCAAATTTAATACCAAAATTTAATTTAATTTTCAAAATTTAATTAAAGCAAATTTAATTTCGCAAAAGCTTTATTTATTTTTTATTTTGATGTTGTTTTGAAGATTCATACTTAATTCCACGGATATAAAATTCTATCCAGGCATTCAAAATTTATTCAGATTAATATATAAGTTCTTACGTACAATTTAATATAATCTTTTAATATAATTTAATATAATCTTTTAATATAATATTCAATTTAATATAGTCTTTTAATATAAGTAATAAAAATTGCCTTGAATATGCCAGTATCGAATGAATCAAATATGTATCAACCAAATGTATTTACATTTGATACTGCGTCCAAGGAAGCGGACAGTAAACTATTTTGATTGCTAAAAATAATGAACTTTCTTTCCCCGACCTTCACCAATATATATTTTTCTCGACTTTTCTCTCCTCGTCCATTTTATATTCGCAACATGTACACATTGTTATCTCTAATTTATTTCTGCAAATAATCAAACGTACACGCTCCACGGAAATTTATTCGCAGATGGAGGAAAAAGGGGAAGCGAATTGTTGTAGTACATTTGTTATAAAGTTACACAACATCGGAGATGCGCAATAAATCGGTTGAGCGTTATCGTTATCGGACACGTACAATAAGATTGTTGTGCGATGGTTTCGTAACGATTTCTTACGTGGCGTTTTACGAGACGGGGCAGATGAAATTGAAGAAAACCGGGAGAATAAAGAGCGAGAGAGGAATACGATCAGAAGGAAGAAGGATTTACAGTAGATACGTACCTACTAGCCTACATGTCTATATATGTATACACAAATACATATATTAAATTTGACGCTTCTCTCCCGGCGTTAGCCATATCCGTACATTCCATTATCTGCTTATCGGTCTTAAAGAGGTCGTAAGGTCGTTGCCAGACGTCTGTTTAACTCTTCTCGGGTTTTGTTATAATCTTACCGAACGATTCCGGATAACGATACTCGTATGGGCTCTTCCATGCTCAAATCAGACCAAATAGAAAAAAAAATACTACATATCCACTATCCCTCACTTCTCACGATCGAAATATATTTCTTGAGTTTTTACTTTGACAACCAACATTTTTTTATCCCCAAAAAAATGTATCCGAATAATGGTACTCGAAAGTGTTTGTTTCTTGATAAATTTATATAAATAAACCTGTTTTTGATTGTATATAAAAAGTTCAGTGAAGATATACCATTCATGGAAATTTTCGTAAACTCGTTCAAGTATTTTTGTGGGTGGATAAACGCGTAGGAATCAAGAACCGCAAGACGCCGAGTGGCGATAAATTTTTAGTTCCGGCGTGGAAGGTATTGTGCACGATGAGAACAAAAAACAATCGTGATTTTTTGCATTTGTGCATGTAACGCACGAACATTATGAGCAACAATGTACGTTGTACTACTGATACGAGACCTGCTGTAAGAGGTCGAAACGCATGATAGATCGTGTATTCTCAACTCGTATTATAGTTGACGAGCGAGAAAGAGCGAGAGCGAATATAAGTTTGAAAATCACGAGCATGCCGTGTGTACAATACTGCGTCGTCTTTTATCTCTATTCGCATTTAACGCCAATAATTTCACCAACGTTATCCAATCACGTAGAAAAAAATGTATCTGCACTTTTCTCCTCGATTTTATATAGTTTAAATTTTTCTTCGTTACGTTTTAATCTGTAAAACTTTTATCGATTTACTCTTTACTCAGGTCGTGCTGCGACAGATTTTTTGACAGGTGACGTGTATTTAAAAATGTAAAACTGTACGGTGTAAAACTTCAATTTTAAAGTTAGTTTTCATGTTATTTTCGTATGTTTATATTTAATTATTAACCATTTGTATGTCGTACTTTATTTGAAATTAATAATATTTTGCTTTTTATCACACGAGCAACAACGCGGCTGCTTTTTTTGGACATGTTTGAATTCATATTTTGCTGTTCTTCAAGGCGCATACTTCATACAACTTTGCATTATGCACTCTTTATTGATTAGAGGTTTAATCTCTTTTTTAATATAGGATACATCCGCACTGACATTTTTATAAGTATTTTAAAACGCGATATTATAAATTTGAAAC